>DWNE01002796.1:0-17956 GCA_018249875.1 Cecropterus toxeus | reverse complement strand
ATACATTGAACTTAATAAGTATGGATTCAATTGATTGCATTTCGGAATTATATTTCCAACACTAAAAGTATGTACATAAACATACAGAGGTAGGTAATACGTTCAACATTGTTGTGTTGCAAAATATCTTATTGCTCATCTTAAATCAAAATTACAATTGTTAATAATAATAATCATATTTTCTATCTGTTAGATAATATTATTATGTAAATATTTATACAAATGTAGTATGGCGGCAAACGCGCCTATTATAAGATAACAAATATTGAATATCCAATATTGTTTTCTAAACTCATAATCTTTGTATGAACAACGGTTATACTCGTAAATATAATACATTGATTTTAAAGATCTCGGATGTATGTACCTACCTACTCGGATATAGTTACCTACATATATCGTGGTGCTACCTACATATATGATTGAATGTTGTAGAAATCATCGTGTGGCCGCAGAACAAGCCCATATTCCAGTTCATGTGATCCGTCTGTTCGTAAACACATCAATCACGGAATGTCACATTTGTTATACAAACTTTTTTAACCTAATGCGGAATGGATGGATAAATGGATATAGTTACATTGTATTTTTTGTTATGATACTCGGATACAGCAAAAATTCAGATTATTTATTTATAACAAAGGTAATTTTACTACCCCTGTGCTTACATAACAATATATTCGAGCAGTATTAGGAGTATAATGCTATCGTGGTGGACTATGGAATAAAATCGCTCTCATTCTAAAAGAAGACCCGAGCCCATCTGTGGGACGATAATGTGTTGATGATTACTCACGATACACGTTTTCAAATTCTATGCTGCCGATATTTTGATTCAGCTGCAAGGAGCGTATCGCGATGAAACCTAGCGTATCTTAAATCGACCATCTTAAATCGAAATCGAGACATACTGACTATCTAAAATCTTTAATACAGCGCGTATATTTAATCAACATTAAAATATAGATAGACTACGATATTTTTACAGAATTTAAAGAGTCATCAATCAGTGGCGTCACGTTAGCCTTTAATCCTATTAGATGTCACACATGCCCGTAGACGACAATATATATTTAGCATCCGGTACATAGTATTCTTGCAATTTTTGGCAAGTAGTTAATACATGTTGTAACGCATAGAATATCTATTTTAATTGCATTTCGTTTCCATTTAAAATGGCGTACCTATGGGAATAGTGAAATTTCTATGCATATCGATGCGTATAGCCTTCAAATAAATACCTACCCACGAACACACCCACGCTACTTTTCACGGTTACGAAGTAAAATTAAGGTCTGGTTATAACTATTCGTAGGTTTTTTTTAATCAATATGAAGTAGCAAACGAGCAAGCAGCCCACCTGATGGTAAGTGGTTACTGCCGCCCATGGACATTTATAACCAACTTTACATAGAACAGGTGTTCTATATGAAATTGAGCACAGATGCGTTGCTACTGCCGAGGACTGAGATGGTCGCCTCATATAAAAGTGGCCCGGCACCCTTCCACCGAAACGCAAAAACTCCTTCACGCTAGAAATAGGCATGGCGGTGATACTTCCCCGATCGAATTACATTGGTTCTACCACCTGGCACAGGTATTAATGAAACTCATAAAAATCTCTAAATATAATAATAGTACATACTTGTATATTATAAGAACTTCTTACTTTTATAGATAATATAAAATACTTTAATTAATTTTAAACCCAATAGTACCCACAATTATACCTTATATTTTTATTGTTTAATGTGTTGTATTTTTTAAATTATAGTTTTCTTTAATATAAGGTCAAAAATCAAATATTTTAAGCGTACCATTCTAAATTTTATCAATATTTTGTTTGTAAAGCACTTAAGAAATTTGAAGCCTGTTTCGGATGTCATGGAAAATGATGTTGCAAACAAAATTACATTGTGTTTGAAACTTTTGAACGAAACACAAAGCTCCCTAATAACGAACAGTTCAACTTTCCCTTTGAAAACAAATTTAATGAAAATCTCCAGAAAAAACCATACCGTGAGGATAAAATATCTTTTAAAATAAATAACCTGTAATAAAAATAAGTAAAACGATAAAGTTCCAGACAACTTACCGTAAATATCAGTATAAAGTGGAACTTATATCGCGTGGTTGAAAGCCATTCGCTTGGGCGGCGTAGGCGGGCGGGCGCTACGACGGACTCGCGCGGACTGAGGCTCCGAGCTTTCAGCCCCTCGCATAGTAAACGCAAAGGGTGTAGAGGTTCAACAGTATTTTTCTGAGCAAGAGCGTTCACTAGTTTGAAGTTTTTATTTATTATTGGTATATTTAAATTAACAAAAAACATAATAAACAAAACAATATTTTGCACATGCTATACCAATTACTGTATGCGGATATTATATTATAATTCTTCAATTTTACTTTTTAATATTTAATTAAAATGTCCCATAGATTAAAACATAATCAAACCAAATACTTGAAACGGTTGCTTTGTTATGCTCCCTCATATTTTGCTGTACACATTATTAATATATTTTTCTTCGATCACTGTTCGCAAATTTCATATATACCCAACGACCACTTACCATTAAATCGATGGTAACATCTTACTATTACGGTATCTTTAACTTTGTTCACAGAGTGGCGTCAACTATACGAGTATCTACCGTGATCAATGTTGTTGAATCACTGCTTCATATACATGCGAGTTTAGCTCTCCAATGTACAGCTTTCAGCAATCGGTTTATAATGGAACATTCCACTGATCCGATGTAAGTGAATCGTTTCTCGGAGCTTCAGATTTATAAGATTTGCCTGCAATTCCCAACCGCCAATGAAAGCTTTACCGAAAGTTTATGTAAATTTACTGCCACCTGGTCTATGTCATAGTTGTTATTGCACATGTTATGTTTATATTAAATTCGGTCATATATAACCTTTATTGCTAAAACTGAGAAGTAGATTTTGCATAGCCGATTCCATAAATAAGTCCTCCTGAGATTTTTCTCCTTAGATTTTTCTCGGTCCATTACAGAACATTGTAAAAAGGGGCGAGAAATGGATTATTCATTGGTAAAAAATGATCTTGGACCGTTTCGTCTGACTTACGGTCTCATACAAAAAGTGTCAAAAATGAAAGCTAATTTCCTTGAGTTATTTTATAGGAACAATTACATTTCAAGAAACTAGCCAAGAGGCGTTATGAGGGCAGGTTACATACGAGAGGACAAATGCGAATATTTTCACCTTACTTAAAAAAGATCCTTTATTTGATACGGATGTATGTAATATTATTGAAAATGTACTACTTTTACATGTACATATTAACGGCACCCAAACATATACTCAAATACTTTATAGGTATATGTTTGACCACGCATAATTCGAAACCGAACCCAATTGCTTTGCCGGCTTATATTAACTTCAGTTTAGGGAACAATGGAACTACTAATTGAATTTCATGAATTGATTGAGTGTTTTTTTTTAATAAATGAAAAAATAGGTATATATTTATCGCTTTCACTTTTCATGGGTATAAATAATAATAGTAATAAGTCGGTTGTATTTTACAAAATATAGGTTAAATATTGGCTATAGTTTAAAAAATGCAAAAAAATAAGACTATGATTTAGAGAGTTTTTTTACGTTTACTTTAAAAATATTAATTGAGATCTAGATTACCTACTTAAATTTGTTTGTACTTACGCGATAATAATAATTTACGTCAGATAAAACAGCTTTAAGAAAGACCTTCGCAATAAAACGAACGTAACATCTTCTGACATCCCTAGATAAACATCGTGCTCGGAGTGTTCAAAACGGATGGCGCAAACAGAACTGTATAAATCAAATAATAATCTCTTCCAGCACTTTCATATAAACTTTATATGCATTACCTCAGTGTTCCTAGGGTTACCACAAGTTGTCGGTGCACTTTAATTTATACCATACCTATTTCTAGCATAAAGCCTTTCTTGCGTTTCACTGGAAAGGTGTGGTTGCCGGCTTAACTACATATATGGCCTATATCTTACCCCGCGAAAGTAGCAAAGCATCTATGATAGATTTCAGATAGAACCCCTGTTATATGGGAAGTTGCTGACAGATGACCATGGGCGGCAGTCACCACTTACCATCAGGTGTACTGCATGCTCATTTGCTATTTATATATAAAGGAGGTATTTTCTATAGACAAATATATATAGAAATACGTACAATTTAGTTTCCTATCTCCCACATCTGTTTTACCCGACTGCGACAGAAGGAGGGTAATGTTAACATTACTCTTCGCACCCAACATGGCGGCACTTACCTACTACATAATTACAACGCCAACGCTATACTTTTCCAGGTGTACCACTGCCATACCTATGTGTAGTGCAGCAGTTCTTGCGGTTCGCTGGAAGGGTGTGGTTGCCTGCTCACTTTCACATGAGGCGACCTTCTTAGCACTTGAGAGTAGTAACGCATATGTGATTGCTTTCAAAACCCCTGTTTTGTATGATAGAATATGCTTACAGATGTGTGTAGGTGGTTATGGTCACTTATCATAAGGTGGACTCCATGCTCGTTTACTATTTTAATGTTATAAAAAAATACAGTCTTATTAAGATTTCTGATTTAGTTTTCGTATTTGCAATGCATCTGTGTTCCATGTATATCCTATTTGACAACTTCGTCAAATTCGAGTTGACATTGTGGTATGGTAGTGGCGGATGTCCATGGATGGCAGATACCATTTGGGATGTGGCTCGATCGAATGTCAGTTTTCTATTTCCTAACAAAATAAATTTGTTCTAAAAATGACAATATCCCGAAATCCAATTTCGTGCAATAGTACGTTAAGTATTAAGGCGATTAAGTCAACCCTTTATAATTGCGTCTGGTATTCGTAACAAAATTTTCTCTTAATGAAATCTGATCGTATCTTTGATCCATTCCGATTAAGTAACCCTAACCCACAGCGCCGTTACTCTCGACCTTGCTAAGAAGTGCCGAAATTCGAGCGAGGACGTATTTTATCACGATAGTGCCCAAAACTAGTGTTAAGGAGGTTAAGGGCGCACAAACGAAAGGGCTTACATAAACAATACCTACGAAATGTACTAGCTACCCTTGACAGATGTTTGGTCTTCTCAAGTGCAAGTACGGTCGACCTTCCTTTAAATTAAATCTCGATACCAAACCTAAAACTACATTATCCAAGGGCCACGAAAAAATCACTTTAAACAGCGTTGAACGTTAAAAACAAATGTAATCTGTCTTACAGGTTACAAATTTGTTTGTATTCTGTAGCGAAGTTTTTTTATTTAAATCAAATTAAAGTAGCAAACGAACGTGCAGTCTACCTGATGATACGTTGTGAATGCCGCCCAGAGATATCTATAAAGATCTTTACCAAAACTGATAGAACTGATCAGATAGAACTCCAGTTCTATACTGGAGTTCTATCTGAAGTCGATCACAGATGCGTTGCTACTCTCGAGCATTGAGATGGGCGCCTTATATACAAGCGAACCGGTAACCACACTCTTCTTAAAGAATTTTCCTCCACCGCAACACTCGCCGAAGAATGAAGTTCCATCCACACCAGCTGGACTCGTGGCGGTCGTCTACGGTTCGGTTTGCACGCTCGTTTTTTCTACGGACGTGTAAGATGGGGAATGAGCCTCCTCCTCCTTCCTCCTGAAGTATTCCCGGTGCGCTATGACATGGGGCTCTTCAAGGTAACAAAGTTCTCCTTCAAAACCGGCAATGCATTGGCGACGTTAAAAGGTGAATTTTATGGAAACGGTGCGGGGTGTTTCGACTTAGTTCTCTGAGGAAATAACGCAGCCGTTACCTCACATCCTTTCCTATTTGGGTTTGATAGAGATATCCATTACAGTGACTTTGTATACTTTTTAAATTTATATTCAGGAATAATAGCTCAACTAGCGATTTTAAACATTATCCAATATAATAAATTGTTTTTCGAAATATACTATCTAGGCGCCGTCAACCTTTACTGTGTTCAATCATTCTGGCAGGCATTTAAATAGAATCAGACCTAAATTACTAATGAAGATCCTGCAACAGATGTTAGAAATATTTATTCTTAAGCAGGCGTGTTTATGACAACTTTAAAATTTATATTAAAAAGATTTTCCACCGACACTTTTTCACTGGAAATGATTTAGTACAATACAGCTCTCTGTGATTTATTATGTCTGGTTTGCGGTACATTTCCAACAGCAAAACCGTGATTAATGGAAGCATTATTACCATTCTATAATAGGTTTTTAAAACCATCGTTATTTTTATGGAATAACGGATTTTATTATCATTTCAATGCAATTCCGAAGTGCATAATAAAATATATCACCATGTCAAGGACTTTTATACCGTATAATAAAAATCGCCCAAGCGCGAGTTAAAGTCGTAAGCAAGGGATCCGTATCATCATATCATCTATGTATTTGCGGTTTATATTTCCAAAATAAATTGACTAACTCTTATTTTTATAATTAAGATACCTAACCGCATTTTTTTTTATAAATATGAAGTAGCAAACGACCAAGCAGCCCACCTGATGGTCAGTGGTTACTGCCGCCCATGGACATTTGCAAGCAACTTCATATAGAACAGGGATTCTATATAAATCTATAACCGATTCGTTGCTACTCCTGACGACTGAGATGGTCGCCTCATATAAAAGTGTGCCGGCAGCCACACCCTTCCACCTCACGCAAGAACTGCTTCACGCTAGAAATAGGTGTGGCGTCAGTACTTCCCCAATCGAACTACAATGGTTCTACCACCTGACAAAGACCATTACAGGATAGACAAATACAGGAAGATAAATGAGGTAACTCTATCTTAGGACTCTCACTAACTGTGTCTACGTGCATCAAACGCCTTCGCTGTAAGTAGTATGTAGAAGCTCTAAATCAAATTGATTATTATTAGTGTCTATTTAGTTATACCACCCACGTTGACCTCCGGATCTGTCTTTAACATTTCATAATCCGTAACACCTGCATTTCACAGAAACTGCAGCATGTGAAGTGTAGATGTTGCACATTCCTTACAACATTTCATTGTAAAGACATGTAATATATTTGTAAGTTGATAGCGAACCACATAATAAATCAGTCCTGTGATTTTTTTTTTAATCATAAACCCTCTTTCAAACAATTATTATACTTTCCTCATCCGTGTTAGTGTACACATTGAAGCTTCATATGAACAAGCTTAAATTTTGTAAGAAGATTTGTGTTCATGTTGTATAGAAAAAAATGTGTTAAAACCTATAAATTGTGTAACTTGTAAAGAATAAATTTTATCGTTTAACGAAAGAATTAAATTTGATCCTATTCATCTGTTTCATTTCCATCAAGAACTAGAAAGCTAATTCTGAATGTACGTAAATTCGACAAACTGATTAAATTGGAAACTTTATTCCGAACTGGATCTCAATCAATTTCGTTACTAACAAACTCAAATTCCCGGTCAACTTGATCGAGTTTCTCTATATAGATATTTTATTAGTTTTCTATTTTAAGATAAGATAAAATTAAGATGGAATTTCCTGTTTTTGAACTTCAAAAACCAGAAGCTAATTTTATTGGTGTATAAGATACATACATAGAGTTTTAACATAGAACTATTGTATTAAACTCGTAACATTAACTATAGATATCAACCACCCACTAGTTCAGCTGCACACGGAAGGAAAATCATAAAATATTCACTACAATAAAATGATTGACGAGAGCATGATTTAAAATCTCATGGAAAATACTGTAACCATCATGTAAATGTTATGATTTAAGATCGCTTATGGCTTAGTTCCGGTTGCAGAAAAATCCCCGTGAATCATGTATAATGTAGAAATTAATTCACATAACATTACTTTATGTGATGTGAATTCATGTTTATAATACATTTTGCAAAATATATTAGTCAGGAAAAAAATTATAAAAATATTTTTTTTTATTCAGCATCCAAATATTTGGGTTATGAAAAACCGCAAAGGAAATTCCGTAAGATAACAGAACTCTTCCATAAAACTTTCTAGTATCCTGATCGTCTTACTCATACGTTTCTATAATGGTTTTAACTTTATCAAAACCTTCCCAAATGTTTTTCGATATCTTACTTCGAATTGGCAATATTACGATAATATAAGGTTAACAACAAATAAGATGTTGATGACTGAGGCATTTAAAATTGATCCTCAGGTCATCCTCAGCACCTTTGGCCAAATTCATCTAAGAATCTGATGTTATCTGGGGTTGATCATTGATTTCCTTGCCTTCTGCCATCTGCGGCAGTCGCCACTTACCATCAGACGGACTGCATGCTCGTTTGCTAGTTCAATACCTATTGTTAAAAAAGTCTAGACTATACTGGTATACACCATACTATACTAGTGTTATTTTTGAGTGCTATTTTTTCGTAAGATAAGAATAAAAGTATAAAAACGGCTGAATACTTACTCTACCACGTTTTCATTAGTTACATTTTCATCTGCAAACGAGAAATATTTCCTACATTCCTTTGAAATTAACTAACAATTGACAGCCGTGCTCCAGTAGGTATTTGATGTTGAAGTTGAAAGTAGTTCAAAGAGATAAAATCTGAAGAGAGCACTAAAGCAGGAATCAAAAGAGATGCAGTTTAAAAGCTGATGGAACTGTTTGAGTGTTCGTTACTGAGTGGGAGTGAACAAATACGAATGGCTTTGATGGTGGTTTACTCGCAGACGTAACTACGAAATAAACTTTATTGTTTTGAAAATAAAATTTTAACGTTTATTATTTTTCTGATGTTAATCAATATCTATACTAATATAAAAAAATGAGATCGTGCGTGTTCCTCAATCACGCAAATACCACTAGTCCAATTTTAGTGAAATTTTGCATCAATGTAGAATATTTAAGTGGTCAGTCTATAGGCTACTTTTGATTTCTGATATCTGAAAGATAGTGATTTATTTTAGTGACGTCACTACACCGTTTGTTTCAGACTTTCATATTTCCATTATTTTTTTTTATATATACTTATTATAACATTAAACTAGCAAACGAGCTTGAAGTCCACCTCATGTTAAGTGGCCCCTGCCTCCCATAGACATCTGTACCACCCTGTGTTCTATCACCTTTAAAAGAAATAAAAAGATAACGCTGAAAAATAGCAAACTTTTGTTGGCAGATATACAAGATTACCATTTAATTTCCTATTCAAAAGGTCCGTTGGGGGTACATGAAAAGTGATATTTCATGTACCCCCAACGGTTCGCGAATAAAACCTTTTTTTTACGTAGCGTATTTTGAATAACTAAATCTATTTTAATGACATATAGACTGAATGTTACCTCAAGATATGAATTGTTATTTTGATTTGATACGATTTTAAACTAGGTGACAAACAAAAAAATTAAAATTTATAGATTTATTCTATTATTACACACAAAATTTAATTTCCTATATGTAATGACCACTTTGTAGTTCGTTTTCGGGCTGGTGTCTTCTCCGCCGATTTGTTCTTCTCTAAAAAGAGCGGCGTTCATATAATATGACGTGTTCCGACTTATCCTCAAAAAATACCGCTTTAAGAATAGAAATTACCTGGTGCTATTGGCATCTTAACAAAGTCAAAGTACACATACATTGGTATGTACACTCAACATTATATACAGAACTACAAAAGGAGTAATTGTTATATCTGTTCCCTGAGTACGAGTTTATGTTTTCTCAAAACGATCAACGATTACATCTTCGGTTTACATTTTTTTGGCCATATCTTGCAATGTAATGTTAGGAGAAAATGTAAACGGATCACCGTTTTGGGTGGTTCAGTAATGGTCTACGAGTATTTCACTGACGTAATAATAGAATGAGTCTCTATCCATTTGCAGTAATTTAGTAACGGCCTATATATATGACCGGACGCTGCGTTAGTTTTCCAGAAATAAAACATGAATCAAAAGGCTCCTTTTATTAGCTAATGGACCCTCGTCTGCAGATCTGTAGATGAAAATTTCTTGCCTAGCTGTCGTAGTCTGTCCTCTCACTATATGAGGTGTATTATTTGGAATTAATATTCGTAAATAAAAGTTAAATTTTGATAGATTCATTATTCATTATTACGGAGCTTACGAATTAGAATTGTAAAACATTACTGGTATTAAAACCACAATCATCAAGTCCAAGATAGTATTCTTTCTTAATATTTTTTTTTTGTCAGATTTATGTAGCAAACGGGCATGAAGTCGATCTGATGATAACTGGTTATTACCTCCCATGGACTCCCATGAATCTAAACAACTTCATATAAAACAGGGATCCTATTTGAAGTCGATCACAGATGTGTTGCTGCTCTCGAGGACTAAGATGGTCGCCTTAAATATAAGTAAGTCGTCAACCACAGCCTCTAATGGAAACGCAAGAACTGCTAGAAATGCTATCTTGAACTGAAGTCATGCTAGAAATAGCTGTCGCGGTGGAACCCCCTGGCTGAACTACAGTTATTGTACCACCTGCCGATTATAAAAAATAGACTCTCACTGCTCTACAATGTACATATTATATGAAATACCGGTAAAATTCTTGCGAGAAATACTCACTGATGTCTCGCAAAATGTTATAAATTGCAGTCGTTCCTTTATTAAGAATGGTGTAGGCGGCGAACAATACGCTCCATCCTTAACGAATAACATGAAATGAGTTCTTAGAATGAAACTGTATCACTGTATCATATAAAGTCACTAGATGAGGAAGTAAGAAGTCTTTTAGTAATTTCCGTTTTAAAAATTGCTGTCTCCGGTGTTTTTAGGGTTTCGTACCCAAAGGGTAAAACGGGACCCTATTACTAAGACTCCGCTGTCTGTCTCCAGGCTGTATCTCATTAACCGTGATAGCTAGAAAGCTGAATTTTTCACAAATGATCTATTTCCGTTGCCGCTATAACAACAAATACTCAAAACTAAATATATATATTAAGGTGGGTCCCCATACAATAAACGTGTTTTTTATAAATGATGGCACGGAACTCTTCGTGCTCGAGTCCGGCTCGCGCTTGGCCGATGTTTTTATTTTTATTTATTTTATTTATTTATTTATTTATTGCACCTCTTAAAAATAAAAGTTACAATAGGGCAAACTTAATGCCTTATGGCATTCTCTACCAGTCAACCCTGGTTGGTTGGAAAATTTGCGGCAGGTGTTATCATAGATAATATAGATAATATAGATTTATTCGGTTCTTAGACAACACTAATTATTAATGAATATTTTTAGAGGTGCAAATAGCAAAAACGTTTTGCCGAATAAGATACTTACCTAATAATACGTTGCCAAATACTGTAAATACACTGTAAATAACTAAATAGCCGCTGTCCGACGGCCAAAGCACATTAACAGGCCTGTAAATTAATGTAATTAGGGTAACGATGAAAACTTTGCCTTTAATTGGCCCTCTTTCAATGTTTTTAGGTACATAAGTCCATTTATTTGACTTAGGTCTATTTTTATTTTTTGATATAGTACTTATATATATTTAACCTCCATTTAGAACCTCGTTCAATGGTATTTTGTTGTCATTCAAATGAGGAAAGTAAATACTTTAAAATGTTAATTGGTCATTATAATTATTATCTAATCGATATTTAATATTTACATAATAAGTATGTCATGATTTTCAAAATTAATGTTTGACTTTATAATAAACCTAGTTTTGTAAAGATTCTAGTATTGATAGATGATAATGACATGTAAGGAAATGTTTTTTTAGCCTTAGCTCAGTAAATCGCTTAGTCACGCTAAATTTCTTTCAATTACAATGTTTATGTAATACAATGTCATTACAAAACGAATAACTCCGTAATCTTTAAATAGATCGGACTCTGATCGTTTTAAGTAAGGTGGGCTAATCGGGTCAGTCGGGGTCGAGCGGCTAATTGTGCGTGAAACGAGCTCCAGTTCACCCTGTTCCCGAACTGCCCCCTGCCCAATGATGCTTTGCTTTTAATATTGGACTCACTGCTAACGATGAAGTAGATGAACATGAGTTTTTCACACGACTGCGTCAGCAGAAGGGTAATATTTTTCGAGCGTTTGTATGCCTTCCATTTCCTTGGCACGCGCTACAGTCCAAACGGCTATACGGATTGTGACGTATAACATACTATTAGAATCGTCTCAGTTTCAAGAATGATATAGCTATATAATTTTTAAAAATTACGCTAGCAAATGGATGAAAAAGAGAAGAGAACGTTACTTAGACGATACTATTTAATGTTTGAAACTCTCATTTTAAGCGTTAAATTAAATATATCATTATGAACGAAAAAAAACGTTTAAAGCAATCGGCTTTTTGTTTTAATATTTTAGCAATGTTACTAGTTTGAATACAAATGTCCAAACGTTATATAGAGTCAACGAATGATCAGGAAGCCGGCACATACTCGTACTTCGGCCTACGAACGAGCTTAGCTATTACCGAGGTAATGTTGCCAGCTCTCTGGGAACTCATCCTGGGGACAGAAGATTGGATGCAATTTTTACATTAAATTTGACAAATTGTGTCTTTCTACATATAAATTATAATTTTATATCCACGTAGGTCTACCTTTATTATTATCTTTAATACATATTATTAACAATAACCTAACCTAATTAATAAGTAAACGTAAGTTTTTTTTTTGATATTTAAATTTATTTACTATCGAAATAAAATTCTTATTACTAAGTACGTAAGTTAGGCAATTGATGTGATTTTGTTGAATGACGATGTTGAAAAAATGTTGATGTTGTTGATACTGTAAAGCAAACGATTGCATGCATTTAAACAAGCATGTTGAAATCTTGTGGTAAGATATAGTAAAGATCCAAATATGCCGAAAGCTAAACTATTATCACTGTAATACCTTACACTGATTTGACTTTCTAGGTTTTATTATTCCGTAACCAGTGTTAAAATTATCTCGAGTTATGAGTTGTTTGAAATCGGTTCAAGTAGTGTAGCTATAAGTGGTCGCCGTTTACGTTCTGAAGGTTGTTTTAAGATTAAAGCAAGATTAATCCTTAGGCACCAAAACGTCTCTTACTACTTGTACTATGAATACCCTTATTCTCTCAATCTCTTTGTACTTTGTCAGTGAGACAAGTGTCTCGCACTTAAGACCAAATTTAGTAGATTTCCAAAGATTTAACGAGTTGTACTACCTTCAAATGAGTTTACGCTTTACATATATATTCGTACCGGTGGTTTTTAATGGATGCCGGGAAAAATTTTAAGAACTTAAAGAAAAACCAAGAAAAAAACGGCACTATTTTCTAGTAAAATTATTTATTCTTGAAACATAGCATATTTCTTAGAAAAAAATGTGGGGATTCTTAAAATTATAATGGTCTATGAACGGTTACGAGCTCCATGTATACGGATACACAGTTACTTAAATAATCCTTGTTGGCACGTTTGTAGAGTTGACCGTGTGTTTCTGTATAAGGACTTCCCTCTCAAACCTTAAGAATAGCAACGCGTCTATGGCTAACCTCAGGTTACCAAGGTTACCAGGAATCCAATCCCACGTCGGTTTGGTTAAAGCGACCATGGGTGTCAGTAGCCACTATAATATATACATTAACTTAGTTAAAACGGGCTACATATTAAATTAATTAAATAAACAACCCAACATGCGCTATGTCCACTAATTAAGCTAGAATTACATATATAAATTATTAACGTTATGTCCTCGGTGTGGGCAAAATTTCGCGTGACTTATTAAAGTCGCCATATTTATGGCCCATAAACCCCAGTAACGTGGCAAACACGCCCTGTCATGTGATATTTTTGCTCCGCCATTAAACCGTATCGGCATGAAACTAGAAAATTAAATAATTGCAGCAATTACTTCAGTCGTGCGTTTTTGCAACTTGCCTCTATTTGTGCAATCCGCTTGCCGCTCGCTCGGACAGACATTATTCCAGTTGAATAGTTTTTTGGCGTAGACTATTTTCTTTCAAGATCTTTAATAACACAGATCGATGATAAATGCATTGAGGATCACATGATAAATACAGCCACATTCTTACGGCATTATCAGAGGATTTATCTTTGGAAACACAATACTGTCCAACCGCTGGGTCCGAGTCTCCTCTCAAAGAGAGGTTTGGATCAGAACGCATGATCATATATCGATACATGTTACATAGTATACAAAACAGCTTGGAACTGAGCGATAAAATATGTTTCAATATTTAATTAAATGTGAAAATATAGTGAAACGTACTTGTATGTAGCCCAATATCTCATTTAGTCAAATGTCATTTCTTCGGTCTTGCTGCTAGATCACATCGGGTTCTACTCCTTATTACCATGAATTGATCACAGATTTTCAAAGCGGCGAGATAATGTTAAGTGAACTGTCCATTTTGTATTCATATGACATAATATAATATAACACTTTCTACACTCATAGCCCGACACTAGGATTTTCTCCTGTGTCGTTGGTGCCATAGACACACACAAAGACGAATACACAAAGCCAGACCAGAAATCTAAATTCATCATTCAGAAGTCTGTCTCGCCGAGGATCGAATCCGGAAACCACTGCGTGTCAGAGCGGTATGGTGACAGCTCCGTCATGCGTATTGCCATTACATAATTTAATTATATTACATGAAATAGGTACCTACAAAAGACCAAGTTAGCAAAATTAATTAAATTTTATCGAAAGCTGAAAATCATTTTTCATTCAAATTAAAATTAATTCTAACGTTA
Organism: Cecropterus toxeus; assembly: GCA_018249875.1. NCBI lineage: Eukaryota > Metazoa > Arthropoda > Insecta > Lepidoptera > Hesperiidae > Cecropterus > Cecropterus toxeus. The sequence continues at coordinate 3,205 of DWNE01002796.1, read as the reverse complement.
ATTGAATGACTTGATCTCTATCTACTTCCTCGAACCATTCAGTACTCCAATCTTAAACATTGATTTTCCTAGCGCTCGTGGATATGTACATAGATAATTCATAGTAATACGGTAAATTGGCAATCATTTCGCTAAACGACGCACTGTCGCATATAAAGTTTGCGTACCGGCGCCGGCGGGCCTGATACGAATACTGATTATATTTATATGTGTTACAGCTAGGTAATGAAACTGGACACTTAACTAAATCACTACTCAATTAGAAAAATCAAGATACAAGATAAAACAGGTGCGAGTCGGACTCACGCATGAAAGTTTCCTTACAATTAAAATAAAGACTTTGTTGTATAGGAGCTCCCCTTAAATACTTATTTTATTGTAATTATTCATATATTAATAACCTGTGAATATTTCAAGCGTGTACAAGTCGCCGTTATTAATATCGAGCAATACAATCACGTTTGTTGTATGGGAGACCCCCTTAAGTATTTATCTTATTCTCTTCTTTGAAAATGTCAATTGTCTAGCTGCTAGTGCTAGTGGTTATGGGTGTAGAAAGCATTATTTACAGCAAAAACTTTAATTTATTAGTAAATAATAAATAGTCTGAGTAAACTGTAAATAAGAGTTTTACTAGGTGTCTACGTAATAAAATTTTCAATAGGTTATGCTATCTCCCTACGACATTTGCGTTATTGCAATACGGTATTCAGGGAATGTCCTCGAATGGTAATCCTGTGTATGATGAATCGGATTACAAGTTCATTCCGTCTGCATTATATTGGTTCAACGACCATTATTTAGGGTCTCGAAGCTGGGCTTCGAGACCACGTCAAGTGGCGGTCTCCATACAAAACGCATCTAGTTTCAGATCCAGTCCTCGGCTCGTCAAATATTTAAAGCACTGGTAATCTTCCTTATTAATACCCCATGTAGGCAATAAAAATCGGAGGCATGCATGAGGACTGCCGATAGAATTAAGAACTTAAAAAAAATTCAACGTGCACGTGTATCTAAGTATGTACATACTTAATATATATACATATTTATACACACAGATGTCGGTTACGGTAACAGTGTCGCGAGTTCAATGGTTTTTTTGCATCTGCCGAACCGAACGCCGAAAAAATGCCGAACGCGCCTGAAGATTTTTTAACAAAGATTGAAATAATAAATCGCCTAAAATCTATTGGCGAAAAATAAAGTGATGAATAAAGGTAAACGAAGTCGTTTATACGTAGCTAGTCTCTTAGATACCCTCCATTTAAAAAAAAAAGAAAACTTACGCGGACCTTGTGCTGGTGCCGCAGGCCGCGACAATTGATGCGGATTTACGACCACTGGTCTAAGAATAAATTAGACTTATGTTTTGGGATATACGTATTTTTACCCGACTCTTCAGAAGGAGGTTCTAATCAAGAAATATATAATGTCAAACATGTTTATTTCATAGTTTATAGATTGAATTATGCATCTATAAACATATTTTATATTTATCAATAATAAGTTTTTAAGAATAAAATGTCGTCTTTCTTGTTTTTCTTATAAAAATAATTGTTCCGCCATATAAACATGGATTTGGAATGATGCCGCTGACATACTCATGCCATCCAAAACAAAAGTGTATACAAAATTTTAGCTCAATCGGTTAGAGTTAACTGATTTAAAATTCAGTTGCTAGATTGGCTCCTGAAAGCTTTCACTTATTATTACATATTTCCATTCAATAAATAATAATGAATACCAATTGCAATATTATTTGTTGTTCCAAAATTGAAATAAATTGTAATAAAAGCGAGCGAAAATGAATTAATTTTCCAAAGCTATTATGGCTGTCAGTCTCCGTACTTAAAATTTAATTTAATGAGATTTCCACTGAAGATCTTGAATCCAATCAGTCTGGATAAATATTTGTGTCTCCAACATTTATATAAAGTTTCGACAAAGGTTTCCTATATAAACCTAACTATATTATTTTGTTCTCACGTTTTTAATTCACTTCATTATTATTCTATAGATTTATAACTAGATTTTTTTCTAGAACTCATTGAACACAATTAACGTTGCAAGTGCCTAATGATATAAATACAGCTAAGACTACACGCGAATTATAATAACCTTGATTATTGGCCAAAGGAAGTTTTCCTTCTGTATTGGGCAATCGTACTGCAGAACGTGGTGATTTTTTAAAATTAGATTGTATCAAACGTGCATGCAATGTACCGAATAATAAGGAGGTTTCTGTTGCCCATGGATATACGAGTACGTCAACAACTCCATATAGAATAGGGATTCTGTCTGCTCCTCCACCATCTCTCAACCACTCCTGAGGACTATGATAGTCGTTTCATATAAGAAATATTATCTATCATGTTTCTTACATGATAGATAATATATCTTTCGCATGAAGTCATCAGTTAAAATGCCTCTACACTAATAGAAAGTAATTTCTACTGCAAATGTTTTAGACTCTGTTTATTTCACGCTTCCTTTATTTTACGATATGCTAGTAATGTTCCATTAACGACGTTAGTTTATCGCATCACATGACGACCGCTACGTGAATTTAATGTATCGTTCATAAACAATCCACGAGAATCCCTGAACTATTGTTAACGTACGAGTAAACATTTTTTCTATTTGATGGAAGCAGCATATAAGCAGTCCAGCTGATACTTAGCCGGCGGCTATCCATGGACCTTCGGAAAATGCAGATATGATAATAGTCCTACCACTAAACAGACAAGACTGCCTACCAGTGTATTCACTACGCTCACGATATCTGCAATTCTACATAGCCAGACCTGTGTAACATTGAAAATTTCACGTACTTCCTGCAGCTAAAAATCTTGAATTGCACATTATACCTATCCTTGATTGAATTTGAACAAAATCGTATTGCAATGAAAGCAAAGAACTATGAGTATTAAGGTACCAGGATGATACTGATATTATAATTGATTTTTATTCATAAATCCTAATAAAGTAACATAACGAAAACTTTTCTTAAAGATGTGTCCTCATACCCTTGTTTAAAAAACAGACACCCATAACCTAGTGTCCAGCAGAGGACAACGATGAAAGTAAATAAAAAAAAGCATCGTAATTTTGAAACAATGAATGTGTAGAAAAAAACACACACGCCTTCTACACTCATAGCCCCACACTAGGATTTTCTCCTGTGTCGTGGGTGCCATGGACACAC
>DWNE01002795.1:0-17957 GCA_018249875.1 Cecropterus toxeus | reverse complement strand
AATATTCAAAGTATGTGAAACTATGAAACAAATAATCTTTTTTGCCGGGTGGTACAACCAATGTAGTTCGACTGGGGATGTACCACCGCCACACCTATTTCTAGTGTGAAGCAGTTCTTGGTGGAAAGGTGTGGTTGCCGGCTCGCTTTTATATGAGGCGACCATCTCGGTCCTCGGGAGTAGCAACACATCTGTGGTCAACTTTATATAGAACCCCTGTTCTATATGAAGTTGCTTACAAATGTCCATGGGCGGCAGTAACCACTTACCATGAGATGGGCTGCTTGCTATTAAAAAAAAATTCTGAGTTACGGCAAAAAATCGAAAGTATAAATAAAAATAGATTAATTTAAAATCAATGATTTACGGTCAACAAATCAATTTTTATAAAAAATAATCGATTTAAAAAATATTTGATTATTTTTTCACATCCCTACACTGAGTCACATTTAAATTCTTTCTGGGGGTAATTATAGATGTAAATGGCTGTAAGTTGACACTATTAACTGATATAAATCAGCTGATTCAAGTATAAACTCATATTTCATCATGGTCATGATACATGCTAGAAGGTTATGCTTATCTGTACACATTTTAAATATGCATATACATATATTGATGGAAATGGCCAGCTTTAAAGCAAGAATAATGGATATTGTGAAATAATTTTTATATTAAAAAATACAGTACAAGTTGCATACATACACCTATTGTGTTACACATATCATTTTGTATTTATAGAGAAATACTTATTCCATAGGAAGCAATTTTAATTGCTATATGTTTTTTTAGCTTTGCTCAATTTTATATATAAATTTATGTACAATATATGTACTCTGCAATATAGAGATTGTGGTGCTCAAATATAAAGTTATTGTTACTCGTTTTTTTTTTGAAACATTATAGTATTTATTAACCTAGAAAAACTTGAATGATAAGTCTATAAAGTAGAGGCCAGGGACCATTGACAGCCGAGGCATGTTAGGGTGGAACGAGATTAAATTTTAGCACCCCCTTGCTTATCCATATAGTACCAGTTGTGCATACATATGCAAGCATGAAACTGGAGAGATCTAGACAACACTTTACAGGTATATAAATTGTTGATTGAAAACAGATTGAAATAAAAATATTAAGTAGCTAGAAATTTTATTAGCCTCTAAAGCACCTCCAGCTACTCGACACCTAAAGGGGCTGTTCCATTTGTCATGTTAGTATCGCCTTGCTGGATATTATAAGAATGGAATATTAAACAATTACCTTTTGTTAGTACCTTCTACTTTGTTTATTTATCTAATTGGTCACCAACATACTGAATACATCATTGTAATGTTACATTTTGTTGCTATAGGAAGTACAATTAAAGGCGACAACATGTTAAACATCAACATTTTATCAATGTCAAAAATACGAATATTACAATTACTTTGATTAAAAAAGAATATAAAACACCAACAATGTCCTACACTGCCTGCTAAAAACGCATTCCACTAGTATAAAATAGGTTTTAGGTATTTAGGAGTAATTGCTGTGAACCGCACATAAGAGTGCCATAAGCCCTCATTAGAAACCAATATTATGGAAAAATAAATAGATAACTCACAAGAACAACTGAGCTATGTAAAATATAAAGAGGGAGTTTTAATACCATATTATCATCTATTATCAAGCTACTAACAAGCCAATGCTGTATATGGATGCTTTTTCCGTTGAAGTACATGAGTCATTCTTAAATCCTGGAAATGGCAATGGATATTTCCATTATGTTAGTAAATGTGTTAAAAGTATTATCACTCATGACCTACATTTGATCTACCTAATATGTATATAGCATAGCATACAGCAAGGCAGGGCTATACCTTATATATTACTAGCTAAATCTACAGCTTCGCTCGTGTTGATTAGCAGGTAATAACTAAATCAATAAACTTGCACCAATCCTCAAAAAAAACTTCAAATTTTAGTATTGCTTAAAAGTGACAGGACAAAATAACATGAAATATACAAATATTCAAATCAATTGATAGTGTCAATAAGATATTAATTTGAAGGCTTTGAAGTTGCTAAATCTTGAATTTTTTGTGACAAACAATCAGGTCTGATAAAATATTTTTTTAATAAAAAGTATCCTGTTTTTTGTAATCCCTCTAAAAAATGTTTACAAAGTTTAATGACAACCCCTAACCAATGAGTGGTTTTGGCCTGAAAGCATAACAAACAAACTTACATTTACATTTATAATATTAGTAGAGATATAATAGCTCTGTCTTGCTGTTTTAGCTAGGTTTAAAAAATGGTTTATATTGTAACAACTTTTCATAAAGTAAACGACTGAAACAGGCAGAAATGTTGGTAAAAGCTAGTAAAACATAATTTATCAGTCTGCCTGGCCAGACATAGAACCTTGAATTGTTATCAATACACCAATGTGGTTTTAGATTCACACAACAGATGCTATAATGCAATGGCATGCCTGCAAAAGTACATTCCAATCCATTTTAATTGATTCATTAAATGGTGCTGCCTGACGTGATATCTTAATTGATCATTGACAATCAATAAAACAGAGCCAACTAGCCAGCCAGCCAGAACAGAATAAATTTAAATTCTGTTCACATTTTGTAATGTTGTAATAATAAATACATAATTAATGACCTATATATATAAGCTTCTAACATTATAATTACAAATTAAAAAAACAAAAGCATGTTACGCACCTTTGATATATTAGAGCATTCTTAAGTACGTTTAAATTAAATCTGTTTAAAGTGATTGATAAATGAACTCGTAATGCTCGTATTCAATACAAACAGAAAAATGTTTTTGTATCTATTCCAGTACTTCCCACCAGCGAGTCTCGGCTGGCTTATCTACTGCGGTCTGGTCGCCCTGCTGTTCACCTGCCTCAAGTTGCTGAACCACGGCCTGCATCACATGTACGACACGAAAGAGTGCATTATCGTGCAACCCAGCGACACTGGAAACACTAATGAGACTACTGTGTAAGTGCCAGTACCAAAAATTCTGGTAGTCTTGATAGTATCACTCCCTTTCTTTCCGTGGGTGTATTAAGTGGCTACTAAGAGGCAAAATCTGGGAGATTGGTGGTCTTGTACAGCAGCGCTCCCTTCCTTCCCGAGGATGTATTAAGTGATTACCAAGGGTCACTCACTGCACTCATCTATCGTATATTAGAAACTGACAGTAAGTGTTAGTCTTACTAGGGACACGATAAATATTTAATGTATTCAAACAAACTGTAAGGTAAATAAATCTTTAACGTCTAATTTTTAACTTTTGACAGTCCAGAGGAAGGCATGGAGATGCAAATGCTGAGGCTCGGCGGCGCGGCGGCGGCGACCAGCGACAACGACTCTGTCACATCGCTGGAATACCACAAACCAAACAACAGTACGATAGGTAGCAGTTACCTATTTATCTTACTATTATTTACGAGCCTAATATTTCATAAGAAATCATTTCAAAAGTTGAAATTGTCAATATGAATGAAAACTACCTTTTTTTTTCAGATTTAAAAGTAGATGTACATCGAAAAAATAGTTCGGAGTCAAGCATGGAAGACAGTGCTATGTCTGCAAAGCAAACAGAAGCAGTGGCCACGACTAAGTCAGATCTTTGTGTGGCACAACCTGCCGAAACACCGGGACCTTCCAAAACCCGTCCAACGAATAGAAGCCGGTCCAAGTCGGGCCATAAAAGGGAGCATAGAACCAAAACCAGGCGAGGACACGGCAGAATTGACGAATTAATAGTCGAAGAAGTGCCTAGGAATCCAAGAGTAGATAGTAATATACCTATGCATATGTTGACTGATGAAGGTCCGTTCGCTAAAGTTAGTCGACGGTACCACGAGTGCCCCCATCGACGCGGATCAAGTAACAGGGATTTTTTTAAGGAATGGTTGTACTTAGATGGTAGCGAAGCGGCCGGGGAACCATATCAGTCAAAGTTCGCTAGACAACTTAGTTCAGATTCGAGAGACAATTCTGAACCAAGTGTAGGTCCTCCATCGCCGAAAAAACGGATAGCTCACAGGCGAAGGTATACAAACTATCCTGATGAAAGCTGCACTAAATCTGCTATGGCACTCGCTACAGCGCAGTCATCTAATATGAGAAGAAATTCAAATTCAACGATGTCAACCATACAATTGCCGCTACTTAATTCCACAGCGCAACTAGTCTCTCACATGAGGAGGCATTCCAATAATGCTGACACAGGATTCTTTGCTAGCGTAGAGTTAGGTGAATATATGATGGCGGAAACTCCCACTGGAGATGCTGACAAGAAACAGGGTAAAAGTCCGGGTGTGAGACGAATCAAAAGTGCAGCTTTAGAAATTGGCTGCCCGCCTCCTAGTGTATCGAATTTATCACCTCATCCAAATAGTGCCGAAACAATAGGCGGACAGATGCTAAAGAATCCTAAAAGTGCAGTAATTCCTCCACCAAGCAAGAGTTTAACTCGCGGCCCGCACTTGAATCTGTACCCAAAAAATGAATCGGGTGAAGGCTGTAGCTATCCTTATTTAACATATGGGTCTGAAATCGTATATCCCATTGCAGAAATTTCTGATGAAATGCAGACATCGCAAAAGGAAACAGATTTAGACTCAAGTGGGGAAAGCTACAGCGAGTATGAAGATGAGAAACAGTTTCGTGGTTTCGACTGGGACGCGGAGCATTCACCCGCTATGCGATCAAGCGATTCTGATTACGAAAACAACGGGTCTAGATCACCTTTATTAGATCGCGCTGCAGAAGTGCGCATCGTTCGCACGAAAAATCCCCATGATGGCAAAAAACACTGCTGCGACCGCCACGTGGGCACTAGGCATAATACAGATTGCCCAAATGACAAATCAAAACACGTAAGACTGAAAAAGTTATCTAAAAATGACACACATTACGACGGAAAAAGGTCTGATAGGCAAATAAATCCCTGCGATTGTAAATATAATCCCAACGGCGACTATTTTGATAAAGCTAGCGCTAGTTCTAAGGATTTGCTTATAGAAAAATCTAGCTTAGAGTCAAATGATAATCCAGATTCAGAAAAGAAAGTAGAAGAGAAAAAACCCGTAGAAAAGAAATTATGGGACCATGATATATCTAATTCTAGCAGTAGCAGTGATACGAATTTAGAAAGGCCTCAGGATGATAGTAAATATGACAAAAACAATGCTCCGGAAACTGAAGAATCTCAGTTAACATGTGACAGCAAAAGCGCTGATGAAAAAAGCGTGTATAGCTTAGATTGGCTTTTTGAAGAAGCCCCACAGACTAAAAGATCAGGGTCTTGTTATAAGGAGGATGAAGAGGAAGAAATATGTCTTGGCCCTGAAGAGGTCCTACGTCAAAAACTCGCTAACGCCCTTGGAGAGTCTTCAACTAATGTTCCAAAAAACTTGGGCGCAATACCAAAGCAGATAAAAAACTTAGCGCGTTCACGAGCTTCGTCCCAGAAGGAGAACAAGAAGAGAGATTCTAGGAAGGAAAGGGATGAGAATCAGAATGAAGATCGGATTCTTATGGATGCTGTCGAAGCTCAAGCTGCTTTGGTACAAGGTTTAGAGTGCTTATTTGCCGCGACCAACGCAAACACAGTTGTTATGCCACCGCCAAATAGAGAAGAGAGACCGCGCAGTCATAGACAAAGTGTAAGGGGTGAAAGAGAAATCGCGCACAAAACCAGAAAACGTTCCATTGAGGAGGTGGCCCAGACATCAACAAACACTTTATTACCAACCACAATGCCTTTGCTAGCAGCTTTTCTAAACTCAAGAGTGGATTTCATGCCTTGTTGTGCGCACGATAATGCACCTCCAGAACTCGTTCAGTATGTAGAGGAAGGACAACGGCTGAGGCCGTTAATGGATAGAAATCACAGGAATCGAGTTAGGAAAATCAAACGTTCGACACGACAAAGGAATAATCCAGCCTTACAGAACAACCCTGAGAAGAAGGAGAAACCTTCTAACCCGGAAAGTGCCGGCAGCTCCAGTAATGTTCATTTTGCTACATCGTTTGAGGACACGACTGATGGTGCCATACATTGTTTCATAGATGAATATGGGAATTGGATGTCGTATACTTTTGACAAGAATAGTTCAGGGAGAACCCAAGCTCAACCGATTCCCTTACCAGAGAAGGAAGATACCAGTCGATGTAGCAGGGTAAAGCCTGCTGAGAACCCAGATAACTCGCAAGAAACTGCAGGGGAAGGTAGTTGCGGGTCTCTGGAGTCTGAAGCTGGCAACAGCGAAAGTATAGCGAAATCCAAACGAGGAGATAGCATAGACCAGAGTTCATCGAACCAAGGAAGCAATAATCCATTGCTATCTAGTAACAATAATGTAACAGTAGTTCCTTTAAATACTAATTCCTCGAATAAACGCTTTTACGTGTTCGACGGAGGGACTGGCACCCATACCATCAACAACGATCAACCTCGATCACCTGTTGCGTACGTCACCGATAGTTTATTAGAACAAATAGAAGCAGAAAGGCAATCAAGGATGGGCCTCCCTAGCATGCATATCAACTTTCTAATGAACCAGCAAAGAGCACAACAGCAAGCTCAACAGCAGGCAGAGACCACCTCAACGCATATACCAAGCCTCATGCCATCTATAGGCGAAGAATGTGTAGATATTAGAAACAAATTGTTTAAACTAATGGACAAAATAGAGAAAGCAAATCAGCCAAAACAAAAAAGCTACTACAAATTCAAATTATCGAAATATTTCGAAATCAAGGTCACGATGGACAGGCTTAAACTCATGGCACTTTTCGATAGAAATTTGACATTCAAAGAAACTTTCATATCGATATTGCTCGCCGTGAGTGTCGCTGTGCTGGGTTCTATGGTCTTGAATTTGGGATTTTATCGGGACATTTACGCGTTCTGGTTCTGCTTCATAATGGCTGGAAGTCAGTACTCTCTATTGAAAAGTGTTCAACCTGATTCGGCGTCACCGGTGCACGGGTTTAACAAGATGGTGGTTTTCTCCCGTCCCGTGTACTTTTGCATATGTTCTGCAATACTATACATAGTTCACAGTCAGCTTCAACAAATCACCCCACCTGATGATCATACGAGAAGCAAACGTAGCTTGGACGACACTAAACCTCTAACGATATATGGCTTTGAGATGAATGAGTTAGATTTTTTATACGTTATCCAAGAGATCCTATCAAAGTTCCTATTATTTTTTCCATTGGCGTTCAGTTTGGGACTGTTTCCTCAAGTGAATACCTTCCTCATGTACTTATTAGAGCAAATTGATATGCATGTATTCGGTGGGAATGCAACAAGTAGTTTAAGTGCCGCCGTGTACTGTGTGGTGCGTTCCATAGCCGCTATAGGAGCGTTGTATGGTTTTGCATACAGTGGTTTGATCGAAGGGAAGAAATCACAGCACCAGAAACACAATATTTTGTTCTCAATATTCTGTGGGATGCTCGTTCCAATAGCGTATCACCTAAGCAGGAGCGCTAGCGATTACACACTAATATGGAATTTAATAAAGAAGCACTTACTTCCACCCGACTTGTATGCTGTACATCCTGAATGCGCGCCAGATTTGGATAAGACTGATCCGAACACACTAACGGAAGACAAGAAAAACAATTCCGAAAGTAATATATCGAAACAGAACTCCATAGGTAGTTCGGCATCGAAAATAAACTTTAGCTCGGAAACAAACATCGCGAGAACTCAGAAAAGATCTCAAACATCAAGCGTCAGTTCACTGAAGATGGATCCGCGTGGAGACACCATGAATTCGACGTCGTCTCTCAAGGCTGATGCAAACGAAACCGAAGATAAAAGCCGCGATTCTAACACTTTAAACTCTAATACGAATAAGGAAAGCGCTGATAAGACTGATGAAGACATGGAGGATCCGTTGCCAAAGAAGCTCCAAGCTACAGTAAACTCGAGGCTGAAGAATGATCTCATAGTGTGCACGTTCCTCGGTCTGTTCGTGTTCGCACTGCACTGCACCACTGTGTTCACGACGCTCAGACCGCAACTTAATACGGTAAGTTTACATTGAACTCACAATTTCATTTAAAGGTATCATAAACAATAAAACATATATTATGCGCAATAAGAAATCAATTTTGAATAAACTTTGAATAAGTAGGTAGGAGAAAGACGATTCCAGCTTTGTCCTCAGAAATAGCAAAACATCAGTGAAATTTGGCTACAATTTGTTATTTAAATAAATTATACATTTTTATTTGCCGACAGTTTAAAATCTTTGTTATCAATAAAGGTGACACTTCAATTCCTCCCAATTTCTAGGCGTAAATGATGAATGTAGGATGTTATATAGATAGTTACAGATATGTATGGTCAGTATCACTGAATATGTATGGTTTCAAACATCAGTTGGAAATTCAGTGAAATGACCTTATTTTGTATCAGCCTTTGGGGGCACTCACAAATTGTCACTTACAATTATTTTTGCAATTTGCATAGGCTCTATTGATATTCGCTGGTATCCTGGGCTGGGTGCTCCACTACGTCATACCGCAGCTCCGTAAACAACAACCCTGGCTATGTCTCGCCGGGCCAGTGCTGAAGCAACACGAACACGCCCAGTTTGAAGTCACCGAGCCAGCTAGACTGATGTGTTTTGAAAAGGTACTTTGAATCTTCATTCCTATCATTTCCAGTTATTTTGTGGTAATTTATAATTTTATATCACACATTTATATCGTGATGTTGATGATAGGTTTTTGTAAAGATCAGACTACTTATATACAAACAGAATACGGAAAAATACTTCACATTTTTTTCGACAGATATTCGTGTACCTCTGTTTCCTGGAGCGTAACGTACTGTACCCGGCGGTGGTGATCGCGGCGACCACGACGGACGCGCCCGCTATCGCCGAAAAGTACGGCGACACCGTCGGCGCGCTCATCATATGCGTTTGTGCGCTTAAATGTAAGAATATTTCCTTATTCTTGTGTCTTTATCTTATCTAACAATAGCTTTTACCCGCGACTCCGCTCGGTTTGCCCATTTACCATGAAGTGTTTCCTATATGCTAATTTAGGTCATAAACTATATGTGTGCCAAATTTCAGCCAAATCGGATCAATAGTTTTCACTTTTCAATAACAAATGTTTAGCTTTAAAATGTTAGTTTGAAGCATGATAGCCTGATAATCGTCGTATTACTCGAAACTGTAGGGCCTTTATAATAAACGAGCATGAAGTACATATGATGGTCACTGTCGGTTAGTGCTTTTACTAAATACGGATGAAAGCCTAGCTATGGTCAGTCACAGATGTTGCCACCTCTCAGGGATGTCACTTCTGAAGTTGGCTTAATATTTTTCCCTTACTCCCTTTAATCCAAAACACGACATTTACACTTGATACATTTACTTCTTCTTCTTCTTATGCCACTCCAATTATTGAAAGTTGGCAGTCAGCTCAGCAATGGTCTGTTTACCTCTCGCGAGGCTAAACAGTTTGACGGCACTCGCGATTCCTGTCCACTCACGGATGTTTCTGAGCCAAGATTTGCGTCTCCTTCCGATTTTCCTTTTACCTGATACATTTTACAAATTGAATTTTTCGACAGGTCTAAGGAACGCCTACTCGGAGCCAGACAGCCAGTACTTAATAGTGGTGTTTGCATTCCTGCTCTTCCAACGGGATCTTGGCAGTCAGAAAATTTCAGAGACTTTCCTTGTAGACTACTTTATCACCGCTATCATATTCAGCAAGGTGTATGAATTTTTACTCAAGGTGAGTGAACTTATTGAGCCACTGCTTGGGATGATTTTTTAATTTCTTTTAAAACAAATAATTTTGTACAAGGTAGTCTTAGGTGCACGTTGACGTTTCGGGTTATAGCTTGCAATGTAAATAAATGTATGGAAAAAAAACTAGATAATATTTTTAAGCTTAATAAGCTTGTAGTCACCTCTTGATAACCTCAGATTTATTTTCGCCATCTTGCAGGATATTTTTATGATATATTTATATACATATATTTTACATATATACACGGAAAATTGAGCACAATTGAGTTTTGCTATTAGAAGGGAAACAAAATTTATTAAGTATTACTATTTCGATTTCAAAAATCACAATTATATTCACTAGAATTTTTGATGACCCAAAGTTCGTTTATTCCTTAATGCTATTGTCAACAACAACATTTAAAAAATGATATATTTGTTTACATATTTAAAATGGTTCCCTCAGATCCAGTTCGTGGTGACTTACATCGCGCCGTGGCAGATCACGTGGGGCAGCGCGTTCCACGCGTTCGCGCAGCCGTTCTCGGTGCCGCACTCCGCCATGCTGTTCCTGCAGGCCGCCGTCTCCGCGCTGCTCTCCTCGCCGCTCACGCCCGCGCTCGGTAACACACCGCACTGATAATCCTAGCCGTGCTTCGCTACGGGACATACACATAGAGGAAATCATTGAATAGTGCAAAATATCCAAATCAAACGTAGCCCATAGATCTACCTATGGGCTTTTTGGACTTCAGCCCAGGGCCCCGTGGATACAGGAAACCCCCCAGCTCCTGTTAAAAATAATAAAAGACGAATCGTAATTAAGGCGTTATGTGTAACGAAAAAAAATTATCAGCCGAGTTTTTTTCTGCTAATTACCTATACACTACATCACCATAGAGTAAAGGGCCCCCCAAGTACTTTTAACCCAGGGCCCCACAAAATCACGATCCGCCCCTAAGTTGACCAAGTATAAGGAAATAAGGTTCATCGGACCAGTGATTCTTGCGTGATTTAGTAAATAAATATGAAAATTCTACCTTACAGGCAGCGCAATATTTATGACATCATATGTCCGTCCCGTAAAGTTTTGGGAGCGCGACTACAACACCAAGAGAGTCGACCAGAGCAATACGAGGCTGTCTTCGCAACTGGAACGAAATTTAGGAGCAGGTAAACATATAATCTTAGTGTTATCATTTAATTTGGTGGGCAATTATGTATTTCTGACGTCATACGTCCAAATCGAATCAGTGATTTTCGCATACAATGTCAAAAATGCATAACTACTGATATTAAACCTAAATATTAAAAGACAGCTAAGAAACAGATTTGCGTATGATCAGATTAGCAATATAATAAGTCTCCAACGCTTACGATATTTATAATTTAACACCTGAATTTAAATGTATTGGGCCCACCCATATATGCATTTTCTTTTACGCGTTTTATGCGTTTTTTATGCGTTCCAACTTTATCTAACCTTAGGCTTGCTTGTCATTTTTAGTCGCCATTCGGCTTTATACGAATCTCGAGAACAATCCATATGAAGGGACTTCTGTAGCTATACAGCGACAATAATAAATTATTTATTCCATTACACTCATTCAATAACCAAAGACTAAAAGATGAATTAATCTGAATTTTTCTTTCATTCTCATACAGATGACAATAACCTAAACTCGATATTCTACGAACACCTGACGCGGTCGTTGCAACATTACCTCTGCGGTGACCTGATGTTGGGTCGATGGGGCGCCGTACAACAAGGAGACTGCTTTGGTAAGTCTTTGTGGTATTATTAGTGCTACAATATAATAAATCAATGCAGGATTTTATTTAAAAGTAATAAAATGTTTAGTATTTGTCAAATGATAAACTATTACTGTGTACTTCCATTAGGCGTTTGGTGATTGTGTTTATGCCTGTATCTGGTTACTAATGCTGAATTCGGGATTTTTTTATAATCCATATATAACGCTATAAAATAAGAAACTAGAAAAATTCTCTTTAGGCAATGATATATTTACAATTATTTGTCAATAATGATGTCTCCGCCATTTTAAGCAGTCGGATTTTTTTTTTATTTTTAACAATGTTACTGGTTTCATAATTTATTCTTGTTTTTTCTCAATTATTCCTTAATGGTTGAAATATTAGATTATGGTAGAAAAGTGCTTTCTTTTTTTTGTTTTAGTGTTAGCCTCAGATTACCTGAACTGTCTAGTGCACATAGTGGAGATGGGAAATGGACTGGTGTCCTTCCAACTTCGTGGGTTGGAGTTCAGAGGGACATACTGCCAGCAAAGGGAGGTAGAGGCCATATCTGAGGGCCCCGAAGAGAGTAGCGGTGAGTGTAATGTTATTTAGGTGGAATATAATATTTTCAGTATTTACTGATATTTATAAAGCATTTTTTATTTGTTTATGAATGAATGTGAAATGTGATTAATATCAATGTGTTGTGCTATGTTCTGGATCGTAGCATGTTGAAATGCTTAGACATTTCGTTGAACTATAATTCACTGATAGATTAAAGATTAGAAAGCAGCGCGTTACCCTTCAGATTAGAAAGCAGCGCTTAATATTGCTGTTATTAGTCAGAAGGAAGTGTGGCGGTGGTGTTTCCGGGTTCGAATCCAAAGAACCTTTGAACATTATTTGTGTCAAACCATTAAGAGTCTTACCACCGTATGACATAGTTGACATGGTTCTGGTCCAGAGGGCGTGTGCGGCGGGCGGTGGTGGTGCGGCGGGCGCGTGCTGTCGCCGGGCGCGTGCTGGGCGCTGCGCTGGCTGGCGTGGCAGCTGGCCGCCGCGCGCTACGTGCTCGAGGGCTACTCCGTCTCCGACAACAGCGCCGTCTCCATGCTGCAGATCTTCGACTTCCGCAAGATGCTGCTCACCTACTACGTCAAGGTGCGTGCGTGCACACGGGCACACACACGTAAATGCGCTTGCACGCATCACATGATCACATGTACACGCATTCACACACAAAGAGACACCTAATTATATAAAATTAATACACAGAATGATTTTGATTGATTTAGTGGTACGTACAATAGATTAAATTAAAATGTAACTCAAGTCTAAATTCAAAATTTTAAATATAGACTTAACAAGAATTGCAGCACGGTTAAAATAGATTTTTTACATACCAACTTAACCTTACCCAATTCATATATAGGATTATAAACAGAAAATCCCTCGCTTTTATTTGTTTGATTTTCCATTGTATTTACATTTATCAACGCAGCAATGATCATGCCAACATCAAAAATTTTGTACACAACATTCTATGCAATTAAAAAAATGCATTTTTGACATCTACATGTATTAAAATAATTTAATCCTAATATTACTTTCCAGAGTATAATATACTACACGATACAATCAAACAAGCTGGAGGAGTGGCTGTCATCGCCGGCGATCTCGGAAGCTCTAAAGCCCATGAACGAGAGGTCATTCGTCGACCTGGACCCCATCTTCAACGTCAACTTGGATGAAGATTACGATTTTAGGGCATCAGGGATCACGAGGTATATGGTTTACAATAGTTTGGGTGTGATTTGATATTGTTCGTGTAATAATTTAAATTCTTCGTAATAGGTGCAAGGATACACGCAATCCGCCTTCATT
The DNA here is from genome assembly GCA_018249875.1 of Cecropterus toxeus. Taxonomy (NCBI): domain Eukaryota; kingdom Metazoa; phylum Arthropoda; class Insecta; order Lepidoptera; family Hesperiidae; genus Cecropterus; species Cecropterus toxeus. The sequence continues at coordinate 4,528 of DWNE01002795.1, read as the reverse complement.
GGCAACTAGTTAACCTGATGTACTTAGCCCTGCATCAAGGTTTTAAAAGGTTCCCTAATCGTAAAAAATATATAAGATTCTGTATTATATTCCTTAACGCAGAAATTTGAGTCGTGAATAACTGTATTTTGAAAGTAATGTCCAAAAAGTTAAATCTTGAATGAATGAGCGATCGCTTACAAAGTCTCAAATGGAACGATACGTAGGGCATTACAATGGACACGGGCGTTAAGAGGAAAGCTTACTATTTTTGCTTACTGACGCAGTTTTAAGCGCTGACCTATTCTAGTCTAAAGGGTATAAGGCCACATACTTATCCAAAGCGTTCCGATTTAGTCGTTAGGGATAGCAATTTATAGTCAATCTCAAGTAAGACTTATCTGAGTACAGATCTGGCCATCACGTGTAACGACGGTGGCCATTGGCCAACACGGATCATGCTCGTTTGCTATAAAGTATTGTGACGTGACGGCTACGTTCCAGGTCCCGGTTCTGCGCGACGTACCAGGAGTGGATAGCGCACTGCGGCGCGCGGCGCGGCGCCGGCTGGCGGCGGGCGGCCGCGCGCGACGCGCCGCTCGTCACGCTGTGCTTCGCGCTCAGCCTGCTGGGCCGCCGCGCGCTCGCCGCCGCGCAGCACGTCTCCGCCTCCAGGTGAGGGGGGAGGGGGGTCGGCCTGTGCGGACGCGTACACACACATATACAGCGGAGAGAAGTATCAACGTGCGCGAACACGTACTCAGAGGAAGAGACACACATAAACGTACAGGGAGAATGGACACATGTACACAGATACACACGTATACACACAAAGTGAGGTGTCATAGCGCACAGACATGTACACAGGGATACGTGTACAACTAAGAGGATGCGTAGACACGTGTACAGGATAGAATAGATTCTAAGCACGCGCTGGCCTGAAAAGACAGACGTACAGACAAATATATACAAACAAAAAGGCAAATGTAGATGCGTGCTTCCGACAAGTGTAACAGCTCGATCCGTCTTGTAGCTAAACGACCCCGGGAAGGAACACGGTCTGTATTCGGATTGTGTGGTCGTATATCGTCCTAACCCAGACTGTAACGTGAGCCCAGCTGTTCATGTTGGTGGAGACCGATTGAGCAATGCGCTCGAAGGATCCGATTACATTCCGCTGAAGATACCCAAGTCCTCGTTTTCCCCACGAAAACAAGAAAATGCGCGTGCGGGCATGGACAAATAGAGGGAGACGTACAAACACACACACGCACGCATACATAAAAATAAATATATATTTATTATTTTTTTTTAAACCTCGTGAAGGTATAAGACAACTATATATTTGAGAATCTTATTTCACATTAAGAAAATTATTTTCAATAATTGAATATATGCTATCGCTTACAGCGTGGAGTTCTTCCTGTACGGGCTGCACTCGCTGTTCAAGGGCGACTTCCGCATCACGTGCGCGCGCGACGAGTGGGTGTTCAGCGACGTGTCGCTGCTGCACTCCGTGCTCGCGCCCGCCATACGGATGGCGCTCAAGCTGCACCAGGTAATCATTTATAATTGGCATACTTACATGAACGCTTTCTACACTCATAGCTCTACAGTAGGATTTTCTCCTGTACCGTGGGTGCTATGGACACACAAAGACGAATACACAAACATTGTCTGGCCGGGGATCGAACTCGGGACCCACTGCATGTCAGACCGGTATGATGACCGCTCCGTCGCGTGGGTCTTCAAATGACTTATGGATGTTGAATTGGGTAGTGTGAATTTGTGATATGAATGATAGATTTCGGTGAGATGATTGGATTCGCGACATGGAAGTATGATTCGGTCCGTGGAGACAGGATGGCGGAATCTTCGTGATAACCTTCAAAAAGTGGCCTTATTGAGCCGTATCCTAACGCACGTTACGAATTATGCATCTTATTTAGGAAAGCCAAGTAAAGTAATTTCTAAAATGGCGATTACGCCTAGACAAGCTAGAATAGGGCTTGTTCCGATCGAACTTCAACTGTGTAAACTGATGACATGAAGATGATTATCCTTTCATATTATATTTTAGTATCTATTATCTTATGGATATAACAAGTTTTAATTTTCTTATACAGTCAAAATGTGTGAGTGTTCTAGTTGAATGTCTTTTTACTTTATTTTCCAATACTATTTTTACACATAATTGCAATACTATTCACGAATTGAATCTATTGACAATACTGACAAAAACTTTAAACACAAAATATCCCTCCCCCTCCTCCCCCTCATCAACATTTGCGACAACAAATTAAATGACACTTCATTCTCGCTCTGAAATATAGTTGGACACTAACATTGCGTGTCCCCGCAGGACCACTTCATGTTCCCCGAGGAGTACTGCAGCAGCGCGGCGCTGTACGCGGCCATCGCGTCGCACGCGCAGCGCCTCGTCATCTGCCACGAGGCCGCGCCCGCCTGGCGATACAACGTGCTGCGGGGCGCTCCACATCTGCTGGCGCTCAGGTCTGTAACTCCCACAACGTACTGTTTCCGTAAACATACAAAATGTACAAACAGGCTAAATAGAACTTTTATATTATTTATGGCCCAAATCTAGTATAAAAAATATACTTCATTACAGAAGGCATTAAATAATAGTTGAAAATCCAAACTTCATTTTTCGGATGCGTGATGGAATATGGCCCTTTTTAACTCGCCTGCTTTCAGCCAAATCGAATCATAAGTTTATACATGAAAAACAAAGAATCCTTACAAACGCTCGCCTTTATGATATTAGTAAGATATGTTTGAAATAGCAACGTATGTGATATACTTCAAATAGAATTCATGTTCTATTCGAAGTCCTTACGAGATGTCCACGTTGGTCATTACCGCTCATTGACTTTTGATTGATGACGCCGCTGATTGACTTCTAATAGAACCCCTGATGTTACAGATGACCACGGGCGTCAGGGACCATTTACTATTAGGTGTACATCATGCTAGTTTGCTATTATAATTTTAAGAAAAACAAACAACAAAAGAAATGCTTAAATACGTTACTTCTTGCAGGCACGTGATGGACGAAGGCAACGACGACTACAAGATAATAATGCTGAACAAACGCCACTTAGGGTTCCGCGTGATCAAGTTAAACCGCGAGTGCGTGCGGGGGCTCTGGGCTGGTCAGCAGCAAGAACTAGTCTACCTAAGGAATAGGAACCCCGAAAGGGGGTCCATACAGAATGCTAAACAGGTGAGATATCATAGTAATGATTCTGTTGGATAAGGGAAACATTTCTGGGACTAAAGTTAATTCTCCGGGGTAAAATTGTATTTCAAAGATTTATTGAACTAATATTTCACAAATCGTATATTCGTAAACTACTGCAACAGTTATAAAGACGGTGACGCAGCCGTTAACACCCACTCTGAACGTAAATGAATTATGTTCCATTATAAAATTGTTCATATACAATATTATAGGAATTTTTATACATGCTTTATATTTATTTTATTTTTCTTAACCCGATTGATGTAGCGAACAATAATGCAATTCACCTGATGGTAAGTGGCGCCCATGGACATCTGTAAGCTACTCCATATAGAACAGCGGTTCTACCTGAAGTCGATCACAGATGCGTTGCTACTCCCAAGGATTTAGATGATCGTCTCATATATAAGTGAGCCGGAAACCACACCTTTCCACCGAAACTCAAGAACTGCTTCACGCTAGAAATAACTTTCCTGGTCGAACTACTTTGGTTCTACCATCTAAGTCCTCGGGGGTAGCAACGCATCTTTGATCGACTTCAGATACAATCCCTGTTCTATATGAAGTTGTTTACAGATGTCCATGGGCGGCAGTAGCCACTTGCCGTACCAGGTGGGCTGCATGCTCCTTTGTTACTTCATTTTTACAAAAAAAAAAAACATTTCAAACCCAAACCTCTCGTCCTCAGGCTCTCCGCAACATAATAAACTCGTCGTGCGACCAACCGATCGGCTACCCGATCTACGTGTCGCCGCTGACCACGTCGTACGCGGACACGTCGCCGCAGCTGTGCTCGCTGCTCGGCGGACCCGTCACTATCACTGCCATCAAGAATCAGCTCGCTGATCTGTGGGGACGGTAAGTGTTCATATGGAGGTAACTGCATAATAAAAAGAGATAAATTTAAGCATGAATACTATATATAAGTGTTTTTCAACCTGTCTGTCTGTGTCTGTGGTCGCAAGATAGACGGAAAGAATAAGGTACTTCAATAAAAAATCTTATAATTTTAATAAGATATATTAAGAGAAATAATATTACTAGTAATGAGTACTCGTTATGTTACACAAAAGTATTTTTAATACTAGGAGTGATCCATAATTTAAGTGACACGTCAAGGGGGCGGGAGGGGGTTAATTAAGTGTGACGATGGGTAGGGAGGGGACCTAAATTTTCGTGACGTCTTATCTTAAATGAATCAATCTATCTATGAGCCTTTGAGAGTCCACTGTTGGACATAGGCCTCCCCTAATCGGCGCCACTCCGATCGATCCAGGACTATCT
>DWNE01002794.1:0-17958 GCA_018249875.1 Cecropterus toxeus | reverse complement strand
GAGAATGCCATCAGGCATTATGTTTGCCCTATTGTAACTTTATATTATAAAGGTGCAATAAATATATAAATAAATAATGATAAGTAACTGCAACCCATGGATATCTGTTAGTAAATTAAAACAAACCAGGGGTTATTTCTGAAGTCAGTTGCAGTTACGTTGCTATTTTCAAGGACTATGTGACTTTATAACGAAATGCAACACAAAAGTCCCAACTAAGCAATTAGTTTTTATAATAACGAGTGACTACACCCGAGAACATCATATTGCTGTAAATAAATATTAATAACGATTTCTACACATATAGCCCCACAGCAAGATTTCATACCTTGTCGTGGATACCTTGAACACACACAAACACCAAGACCAAGAACAGAAATGTAAATTTCGTCATTCAGGTGTTTGGCTGGCCGGGGATCGAACCCGGAACCCACAACGTGTCAGACCGGTATGGCGACCGCTACGCCACGCGGTTCGCTATCTTTGCTTGACCACACTCTTCTTCTTCTCTTCTCTTCTTTGCTTTAAATACATAACAATTAACAAAGTTGTATATATGTATATGCAGGTAACAAAGAGAGGCAAGATCTTAAACAGGAAAATAGAGAAGATGACGCCACAACAGAAAGTCAAGCGACTTATAGACTTGGTGGGCATGACCGAGCCGAAAGTTGTGGATATCACTACACAAAACTTAGGTAAGAATTTTAGGGTTCTTTAGTTATAATACTTTCACTTGACTATTTTGATAAAAACTTATATAAGCGTTAAATTAATTATATATCATTACTAGCAAACTCGTGCCCACTTCGTTGGACATAAAAAACAATTGGTTTATTTGTTTGCACGCCAATTTGGCAAAACATACATAGACAGAGCATAAGGTCTTAGCATTCTAGGTCTAAAAATTAGAAAATTTTCATACAAATTTCACCCCCCCTTTTACCCTTTTAGTGAAGAATTTTGTCAATTTCACTTAAACAGATCATTTTTAATAGTAATCAAGAACTTATATTCCTATTTTCGTACTTGTCGGACCAGAAATGACAAAATTCCGTATAAACTTCACCCCCCTATTTTACCCTCTTGTTGGAGTTGAATTTCCAAAAATCCTTTCTTATTATTCACTTACATCACAAAAGGAACCCTTTCACCAAATTTCAAGTTTCTAGGTGCAGTAGTTTTGGCTGTGCTTTGATATGTCAGTCAGGGAGTAGATCGCCTTTTATATATATAGATTACATAGACATCTTATATATCTTGACATTATGCTTATCGCAGCAATCCGACTCGAAATATTTTACGTAGTAGATTATTATACTGTACTACTTTATTTAGCTCTGTTTAACCGACTGCGCCAGAAGGAGAATAATGTTTTTCGAGCTTGTATGTTCAATTCTTTATTACGAGCTACAGCTTAGATGGCTTGACAGATTGTGATTTTAGATACATAACAATAAAGTTATCAACAATGAACTGTAAAATATACCATTACAAAAATATATAACTTTTTACACATTTATGTCACTAAGTTGATTAAAAACAACTTAATTATGATAACTAAAGTTTGAAAAATCCTAAGATAATTAATGAATTGCTATTTTCCGAAGATGTTGCTCATCTAACGGTATGACCACTTTCGCTTATGTTCTTCGTCGTTTGATGGCCGTCTATAGTAAAAGCCAAATCAGTTTGGAGTCCTATTTGTGACCACAGACATCCCGGCCACAAATGCGTCGAGTCCTGAGAATAAGCTTGGAATGTTTCATCTAAGTGTATTTCATTTACCACTCTTAAACCTAGAACACTGTACTGCTCAACATTGCTGTTGTGGCAGAAACAGATGCAGTGGTTATACGCCGCGTAGACTTGAACCGCTTTATCTCCGTTAAAATTGAACTCTAAATCACAGAATTACAGTAGCAATCTAATGGATACCCTATTAAGTCAGCTGATTAACGAAAATTCACACAGCTTTCCCGTACTTTAGTCTCTCACCCGCTCTGCCCGATTCAATTCGCAACTCCTAATTGCATTGTTGCGTGCGACATCGCATTCCATTCCATGTAACGTGTCATCGATTCTGTATTTTTCAATTACTGTATTGTAGGAGTACGGTAAGTAAGTAGTATATTTTTTTTATCAGATTGAAGTAGCATGCAGTCCAACTGATGCGTGGTTACTACCGCCAATGAGGCGATCATCAGTTGGTCTGCATGCTTGTTTACTTCTTAATTTTTATAAAAATAACTTTATAAACATGGGTTCTTCTCCCGGAGACTGAGATGGTACTCCTCATATTTATTATTATTATTATTTATTTATTTATATGAAGTAGCAAACGAGCAAGCAGCCCATCTGATGGTAAGTGGTTACTGCTGCCCATGGACATTTGTTAGTAACCTCATATAGAACAGGGGTTCTATCTGAAGTCGACCACAAATGTATTGCTACTCCCGAGGACAGAGATGGTCGCCTCATATGTATAAAAGTGAGCCAGCAACCACACCCTTCCACCGAAACGCAATACTGCTTCACGCTAGAAATAGGTGTGGCGGTGGTACTTCCCCGGTCGAACTACACTGGCTCTATCACCTGACAATGATAGTGAGAGAGCAACAAGAACTGCACTTTCAATGTAACAAAAAAAATTATATACATACTTATAACCACCATTAACGACATTTTTTTCTATCAAGCGAATTTATGCTTGCATTAGTTTGCATGCATTAATTTTACATGATATGCATGACAATCAAAATTCGCTAATTCTAACTAATTTGAATGCCTTCTCTACTCGTACAGATTATAGGATCGACCTAAAATAATCTCAGTTGTAATAATACTTTTTTAAATTTATTAGGCTATGAATCAAACAGTATATTTCAAATGAGATATGAATAATAAGTAAGCCTAAATCCACAACATACGTTTAATAGAATCTCAATCTTGTAAGTAGAATCTCAATTCAGTGCGTAAAATATCTTATTAATAAGTTTTAACCGTTGACCATTATTAAACACTAACGATATAGTAACTCGTAATAAGCTTGATGTCTTAAATTACGTAAGTTAATAATGAAATTCATCTTATGACAGTTAGACAAACTTAAAATTACCTTAAGAATCTAAAGTTAGCTGTAAAACACATTCAATTTTCAAGTTTTGTAAAGGGCGTAGCGGTGGATGGAAATAATAAAGTTCACTAGAGTTTGAAGCAAAGTCAAGACGACATCGCGTCGCTCACTTCTTGCGGGTAATATTGAGACGTGCACAACTCCTGTAGAATGCCGCCGGTGTATTGACGCGGAAACGGATCCGAATTGAATTCTATGCAGTTTCGTAGTTGAGTAATTGTTTTTAAAACTTAAAAATACCTACACTTTTGTTTGCTTTTCAGTACTTTAACTTGCAGACGACTTTTTGTGTCTGTGCTTTGTAAGTGGAGTAACAATGAAATACTGGAGTTCGAAATGAAAAATATAACTTCGCCCTTTTTGTGGATATAATTAGTTTTTTAAAGTATTAAAATTATCACATTTTTAGATATCTCACAGGTGATTATTACTTAATAAGAGTAATTTTTGTCTATTAATTAATTTACTCTCATTAAGAGTCATGAGCACATTATGTTACCTACTAAAGAGAGAGAATTGAGGGATAATTGTCTGAGACCTCCCGAGTATGTTAAAATGGAACTTGTTCAATACGGCACAGTTTAGATGTGTTCTCTAAATTTTTAAAATTTAAGTTTAAATTATATTTATCATACAAATAAGTTTAAGAAGATACATAGATAGCCAATTAATATAAATAGTTTTAACATAATTCCCAGGAGTAAATATTGATTAAGACGATGAATTGATGTATACCAGATATTTGAAGATACAAGAAGAAAAAAATCTCTTTAAGTATCGAATAACTTTAAATATAACTTTTATTAAACATAATTTCAAGTAAGCATTGACTTTTGGACGTTGATATACCTACTTTAAACTATGCAGAATAAAAATTATACCAACTATATGCATGCCAATCGCCTTCACTGTACAACATTATTGATAGCAAATCAAATATTTAATACGTTAACTACGAATAGATTAATGGATATTTAAATATTGAATTGAAAGTTATTGCAAAAAATTAGTTGTCTGTAATTCGGACGATTGTTTTACGCGATAACATTATAACAAAAAATTGATTGATCTTTTATGAATTTAATTGAATTATTATCACTGAATCGTCATTATTTTGTATAATACAAAGGAGTTAATTGAAAACTATAATTATAATTTTGCAGTTAATTAACATTAATTTACACTCGTTAATTTAAATATAATATAATATTTTCCGCGCTCTCGCATGCACGCCCGTGTTCGGGAGGAATGTGATACTTTTTTATGCACGCAGTCGATGTTAATCGATTTATAAGACGTTAACCAAAAAAAAATTGCAACTTAATTGCACTGAAACAGAAGAGTTGTTTCTAATTGAGACTTATGATTAATCTATAAAGTCATTTTTCAATTAGCTGCGGTCGAAATACTCCGGACTGATGAACCGAGATATTACCGAAATGGTTTGTTTGAACAATACTGTATAATGCACAATGATTATACGACATCATCGAATATACTGCTTAATAACGTGTACTGCATTAAAATTGCGCTATTTGAAATCCTGATATTTCTTTTAAAGTGGATATTCCTTCACTATTTCCTGTTCTCTTATTTTTATTTTCTTTCAATTAAAATCGTCTGCATTTACATCGTTCTGTCGGATCCAGCGCCAAGTGGTTTTTGGTGTTTCCTCTACTGACGACAGTGAATTAATCTAGCTCATTTTTACTGTTTGGACGCCGTAAGCGGTGTCCCATTTACATCCTTTTCTTATTCATTGTGTGGACTGTGCCTTGTTACTGGCCACTATTATACGAGTATACCACCCACTTTTATTCCTTTTATTCATTACGGCTTTTGTGTGACTGTACGTGGTGGTAACAGGTTTTTGTACTTTATATTTTGAAATAAAAGTGTAAGTATACTTATTTGGTTTTATGTGAGAACTCTAAGTATTTTGAAACAGTCTCGGATAGAAAGCCTTGTCACGTCCTGTGAAGTCACGATTTTTCTACGCTTTATGTTTCTTCAAATTCGCTAAAAATTGTTAAGTAAATTTTAAAATCAATGCCTAAATTTGTTCAATTTTATTATCATTATTTTATTCAGTTTAAACGGCAGTTTTTCTTTAAATTATTTCAAAAAATATATTTGTAGACCGTCTGCCGCAGCTTCGTAGAAGTAAAGTAAAAGTATTATACGCACAAAATTTAATTAAACATCTATATGAAATTACATTTTTCAATATACATAATCGGTTTTTGTTCATTGTGTTGAGTCATTAGTAAAATTGCGTCCCATTTGCTTTGTTAACCAAACGTGATCTGTAATCCACTCGAGAAAAGGCTTCTAGAGCTACCGTTAATATTATTTAGACTGATATAAACAACCGAGTTTAACTGGAGTGTAAAATATACAGTTAAGTTAGGAAAATTGACGAATTTTCCCCGCTAAATAGCATTAGTGGAACGTGCATGTAATCACGAACTAATGCATCCAGAAACACGACCGAAAGCGTTTGTTGCTAGCACTAAGTGCTTGTTTACAAACATGGGTGGACGTAGTTCGTCTCAACCGGAAAATCCATTAAAAGCTTAAAACAGGTAAAGTCACGCCGCTCTCTATATGTATTTATTGTACTGACCATAAATGAGTTTTATGCAGACATCGCATGAAGAAACAAGTTATTTGGGAACAACGCTTAGTTTTTAATACTCGACTGCGTCAGAAGGAAGATAATGTGTTTTGAGCGTTTGTATGTTTATTTCTATGCATGTCCATTTCCTTGGAACAAGCTACAGCCCAAACGGCTCGAAGGATTGTGACGTATGACACATCGTTAGAATTGTATCGTTTCGAGGGTGATATAGGCTATATAATAAAAAATGGCATCTGTAAATGGGGGGGGGGGGTTAGAGGAGAGGAAAAATTTGGGGAAAAGGGCTGTGTCAAATATTATTAATATTATATGTAATACTATTTTTTTTCCTAAGGTATCTCGTGAATACTCCAAAACTATAAACTACAAACAAAGTATGTTTATTTATTTATTTATTTCATAAAGTTAACCTATATACGCTTGTTACATTTTTAATACATCGATATTAAACTAAAAAGCTCTTATAAACTAGACAATAAATGTACGACCACTTACAGACATCAGATGCATGTTCCGAGTAGATGCTTAGTTTTTAATACACTAACTCAATGTTACTAACAAAGTTTCATTTCTGAAATCACAGGTCATAACTAGTTGTTCTATAAACGGCTTGCCTGCCGTTCGCTCCCAAGCGTTACATTTACAAAAACAAAGAGTGAACTCAATATCAGCTTTGAGGAAAGCGTACCGACGCGTAAAATTGTATGCAGCTTTATAAAGCAGTTCGGCCGGCCGGCGTTGGGGAATGAAGCCCGGAGCGGGCTCTCGTTTCCAATAAAATTGTCAATCAAAGCCCAGCGAGTCAACACACAGGTTGCAGCTAGGGTAGCTATCCGTTCTGGGTTTTCTCGGATTTGTCCCCGTCAAACGGACGTCCGGGTAAGTTAAAATACGATACAAATTCCCCGAGTAAGAATGTGAAAAATATTTCTCTTTTTTTACCGACTTCCCAAAGGAAAGAGGTTATCTATTCGTCAAGTATATTTTTTTATTAAAATATTTGAAATTCGCAGTACATATTAGGTTAACAATTAAAAAACAAACTCATAATATAATCAACATATTCGATTATGAAGCTCGTAAATAGGTTTAGGTTTAAAGACATTTATTCTCATAAAGACTTACATTAGTCACAAATAGGGTTTTAAGATTTGTCGATAATCAAGTATTTCTGCTTTCTTTCACTATCGTGGCGTAATTAGGAGAGGCATTTTATAATATGCATTACAAATATTAATTTGCAATCAATTGCGTTAACTTGCATAAATACAGAAATAAATTCACAAGCTACTAATTTTATTTTGCGCGTTACAAATACTAAGCAAAACTACATTACTATATGTAGCTCTCGCGAGCGAAAAGTTAGTCTTTGTAATATGCAAGAGTTACACAACTGATAATGATAATTAGGTTTCCTTCACGTTGCATACTTGACGTACCTTAACGTTGTTTCGTACTTAACGGATCTCCTGTTTGTGATAAACTATATTCATACAGTGACTGAAAACAAGCGCTTATTCTGTTTAATGCTATAATTGTGTGTGTTCTGTTCCGTAATTACCGTATCAAAGAGTAAAATGGAACCCTGTAACTAAGGCTATGCTGTTTACCGCCTGTCCGTCTGTCTGTCACCAAGCTGTATCTCATGAACCATAGGTAGACAATTGAAATTTTCACTGATTGTGTATTTGTATTGGCGCTATAACAACAAATACTAAGAACAGAATAAAATACATATTTTTATGGGGCTCCTATATAACAAACGTGTCAACACAGACGTGAAAGTCTGATTCACATTTTATCGATATTTAGAAAGGTTGGTTCGGGAACACATTTACTTGAACATGTTGTCTGAATACCTTATAAATTGCACCGATTAGTAGTACAGTTTCATTTGAATTCACTTTACGTACACATAACTACAACCAGACTTTACCTCTAGTCAACTAACTAGACACAAACAACATTTTGATGTCAAAACTAATGGAGTGGACGATATTGACCATATGGCAATTACAAAGTGCCAAACTACAAGCAACACCGCACATAAGAGGCTAGCTTCTTTATCGCAAATATATATATAATCGAATTCAAAGAAAGGAGGAAGTTCTCAATCCGACTGCATTTTATATAGCTGAATTGTGGTAACCACAATGCAGCGATACAAACGAGTTGCTACCCCAGAAGACTAAATCAGGATACCTGGGATAAGTATGTCTCCCTTACCACATCCTTCAACTCAGAACTACGCAGCACTACTCTTTATTAGGCAGAAATAAGCATGACGATGATGCCTCCCGTGTCAAATCACAAAGGACTTTTCTATCAATAAATTTATGATGGATATTTACATACCACCAAGTATAAATAAGTTTCTGGATAACATCACAATGTTATTTTGTTATATAATCTAGTCAATATCGCACGGTTAGGAACGAATTGGATCCTGACACGGCGATGCGAGAACTTGACGCCAGCGGCGAGAGGAACCAGCCACGCGTACCAGATTGACAACTGGTGAAAATACCCCGCAGGCCTCCAAAATACTTTTACGGAAAATTATGTATTAATCAAATATGCGATGTATGATCACTCGGTATTCGATTTATATTACGAAATAATGTCTTCTACATTCAGCAAATTTAAGTTTACCTTGAATCTAGAATATACAGGCGTAGTGTCATTTATGTAGTGTATTTTGTACAAAAATCGTTAAAAAAAGATTTGCCATTCTTTATTATTCGAACCATAATACAGCGTGTTGTTCTTTCATTACTGACGCTATTCCTACGACCTTTAAAAATGGCAGGACAATTCTGTTACGCCCATTTTTTTTATTAAAATTTGTAGAACATTTTTGATGCTTAATGATAAAGTCTACATTTAGGTTAAGTAAATTTATTTTGAATAATGTAATTATATAGTTAAGGTTAATCTTCGAAATCTTAAAAAATAATGGTAGCCTTTTGAAAATTTTATATGCTAGCCAATTTCGCACCGTTTGGGGCAGATTGAATGCTGGCACGGCGATGCGCGAATATGAAGCTCGCTAAGAGCAGTCACGCGTATGCGATTGACAGCGCACAAAACGGGTGAAATATTTCTAGTAATTGCAACAAGATTAATTTTAACACTCCTGGAGGAACTAACGCGTTCTAGACTCAAGCCCACACGAGGAATTTTCCTATATCGTAGATGCCATGGAAACACTGAAAGACAAAGGCACAAACACCCAGACCCAGAACAGATACTTAAATTCATCATTGAGATATCTGTCAGATTGTCTGACTGACCTAGAACTTGCTTAGTCAGACTGGTATGATGACCGCTTCGTCACGCAAGTCGTCAACTAAGCCAACACAAGCTACTGGTGTAACCGATAACAGAATATCTAGTCTAGTAGAACCGAAAGGTGAAGCGAATTTCTTGTTGTTTTATTTTTTTAGTGTATAACGAATATATATCACGGATTAATAGACTTTATAATATTCACGAGCGTAATTCGCTTACCTAAATAGTTTTAAAATAATGGGGACAAGGTGCTTAGTTTTCTGTCGATATGATATATGAGAAAGCCTAGATCTTCGTCCAAATCTTGTGATGTTCTTTAGAGAATCAATCGTCACTTTTTAAATATTCCCTGGGCGATAAATTCCGGGAATGCCTAGTTATTTAAAATGCAGTCGACACGTCATCATCCGAGCGATAATGCAATATTCGACTGGTCCATACGGAAACTCAGTTATTTTCAATCCAGTTTTATTTTACAGAAAGCGTTTGGATAAAGCTTCGCGTGTCAAAGGCAGTTCTTTGTACAATTTGAGACTATTAGAGACTAATCGTTTTTAATATTTTTTCAAACAATAATGTGTTTTTTATTTAACGTATAACCAACTATTATTGAATTGCTAATTTTAAATTATTTCGAATTATTTTATTATTTCCGAAGACGGTAAAGTAAGTATACCCATCTAGTAAAATACTACGCAAAAGGTATCTTCTTAAATTAGGAATTTCATGACATCTTGACTAATTTTCCCTATTTTAGGAGTATAGAACAAAGCATACAGTAAAAATTAAATTTTTCGAAGCCAACTAGCAAGAATTGACTAATAGCACTTTAAAGACTAACTGTAGCCAGCGATTTTACTCGCGTTTAAAAACATGTAATGAAATTGGTAATATAATAAAATTATTTTCCAATGTCCACAATTATCATGACTCTAGTATGATGAGATAATATTTAAAAGGCAAGTTTAGCGTTTTCTACGAAAAGTGTAAAGTAATTGAAATAGTAGATATACAGAGGTTTTAAAAAAATAGGTCTATTTCATAAGTGTAACAGATGATTAAAAAAACAAGTAAATGTATACATATATGTATGATCATATACTTGAAATGTGAATACTGAAATATGAAAGAAATAAGTCTTTTTTCGAATCAGTATTTAATTTTCAAATATGACATTTTTTAATTTATACGTTATTTTGATTTTAACCACAGCAAATGTTTTGTTTAAAAAATATTTAGCCGCTTTTTAACCGACTTCCAAAAAGGAGGAGGTGCTCAATTCGTCTGTATTTTTTAAGTATTCAAGGTGAAATCTCTCAAATGAATACATTTTCAAACCTCGGTAAATTGCATAAAATGCAGTTGAAAAATCATCTGAGCGGAAATGCAATATAAGCCTCGTGCATACGAAAACACGGTTATTTTCAATCGAGTTTTTTTTTTCACAAAATGTGTTTGGACAAAGCTACGCGTTTCAAAGGAAATTGTTTGTGTAGTTTTGAACATAAAGAGAATATCTGATACGGTGTCAAGTAGTAATAACTTTGTATCCATTTGTATTTACCATTTTCATTTTTGTTTGAGTTTGTGAATTTTTTTATTTTTTGAAACATAGAAATATAAAAATGAGAAACAATAACACTTGAAAATATTTTCTTATGATCCCACCCATTTTTTTTACTTTTATACCATGGAAGTACAAACGAGCATTCAGTCCACTTGATGGAAATTGGTCATTGCAGCCAATAAAAATTTGTAATTAAATTCATATAAAACAGGGCCTCGATCTGAAGTCAATCAGAGATGCGTTGCTTGTCCCGTGGACTAAAATGGTCGCCTCATAAGACAGTGAGCCAACTCAACATACAAATGTAAACTCATAATATAAATGTTAGGTAATCATATATGACCTTATCATCATCATCATAAATGTCCAACTTGCTAAAATTCAACCCTTGAAACCTCAGCGTTCAAGCCGCTATAGAAACCGTTCCTGTATATTATTTCTTCCCCTAATATAATACTTTTAAAGATAAGATAGGTTTTTTATACAGTAGATACCTATAGTTAAATATAGCTTATATAATGTTCAATATCAAAATGTTACAAGTCAATAAGCAAGATAACAAATTATTCCGATAACTAAAGTGTATAAATCATAATATATATTGTTATGAAAATCCACTGAAGCGAATAGATATCTAAGTTTCTCGACGATATCTGATTGTTTTTGCTGACATTAAGCCCATAATGTTGGGTATAATCTAGAAAATTTGGACGTGTATTGTGTACATAAATTATTGACTAATCACCGTTAAGTTAGACTTCAAGGGAATCCATTAGTGACTATTAAGATTTCATTGCATTCATTATTATTTTATGTATAAGTGAGGTTGTATCATAATATTCTTTTTTCTATCCTTGGCAGTTTAATTAGTTGTTAGGGTTCCGTATCCAAAGGGTTAAAACAGAACCCTATTACTAAGCCTCTGTTGTCCGTCTGGCCGCCTGTCCGTCTGTTTGTCTGACTCTAAGCTGTATCTCATGAACCGTTACCGCTATAACAAATGTATAAGTGAGGTTGTAACATATTTTTTTTTATCCTTGGCAGTTTACGTCGTATACTAATAATTACAACATTTATTATATTTTTTCGGTACCTAAGTAATAGTTAATATTTTTTGTAACATTATAATTAAATAGGCGCGTAATCACGACAATTTTCTAGTGGAATTATTGAGCATGTCTTTTAACTTGCATAGCAAAATGAGTGCAGTGTAAGGTTACATTTAGCCGACGACTCCGCTACCGCAAATAGCTTAGAACCTGTTTAGAAGACCAACCAGGATATGTCAGGTTATTGACGCTATCAGACAGACCCAGCCCGCTTTTACAGTTAGCCGAGTACAGTAAGAAAACATACATTAGAAGGGACACGGGTTTTGCTCCGTTTTGCAATATCTTTTGATGGCGTTTCCGTAATTATATCTGTGTATATAAATGAACATAATATTATGTTATACATACATATTTTGTCTATTTCTCCATAACAATATTAATAATCTGAAGGATATTCTTAAGCCAATAAAAATACTATTTAATAAAGAAAAAAAAATAAAAACAAATTACCGAAATACTTAAAGCGGCCTAGTAAAGATACTCTCTCACTTATCTCAAAAACAGTAAGTAGCTAAGCATACTTTATGTATATGTATAATAAGTCATTATTAACTAAAGTGCCGTACTACTCATGTTCTATACTACCATTACTCAAATTTAACATACAAAGATCTGGTATTGGAAGACTACAACATTTTTAAAAACATAGAAATAGCAAACAAGTATGCAATGCAGGTGCATTGGTATGGTAAGTGGCCACCCATAGACATCTAGTAGTCAAGCTCAGATAAGATCAGAGTCATACCTGAGTTTAGCCACAGAAGCGTTGCTACCTCTAAGGACTAAGTTGGATCGCCCCGGATGAGTATGCCATTCTTATCACACCCTTCAGACCATAACACAGCAGCGTTTAATACTATAGTTATTAGGCAGAAATAGAAGTGGCAATGGTGCTTCCAGAGTCGAATCACAAAGAGTTTTCTAACTATAGAAAATAATTAAATAAAAGTTTTGTACAGTTGGCAAAGGGAGCCAGGCTAGGTGATCATGCTTGGGGAGCGGCCGTGCCCCGACAGTCTATGTTCGAAACTTGTATGTATGCACGATGTTGAGAAAACTCCGACAGCGTGATTCAAAATATGGTAACGTCATTTCTTGTTGTATTGCGGGAGATCACCACACAGGTATTGGTATAAAAAATATTATTATATACTAGGTATGATAGCCACAGGTAAAAATAACAACTGTCGCATGTCCTTAAATAAATAGCTGTTATCATATAATTCTTTAAGTTTTATAAACGTATTTTTATAATTCACTTTACAGGGAGCTTCAACCAAATCCGCAATTTTTACTGTTACCTTGTTTGGTTAGAATTTTATTAAATCTATTTCTATTCTATTTTATCGGATCTTCATCGGAAGCTAGCTTGAGGTATAAACGCGCTTGCTCAGAAAATACTGAAATTTTTATTTCAAGAATACTGCGGCTATACAAATATTTGAGACAAACTGCACTGCAGAGCCTTACATGGAAAACTATATTAGCTCCACTGTGGCTGTGGGCAGATACTTTGTACTTCTACCAATTAAAGACGCTTTAAAGACGCTTTTGATATAAATGTATATTTACAATATTTATTAGCGAGTATTATGGTGGTAGTTTTATAATTAAAGAAATTTTGATATTAGTTGTTAGAGCTCCGTACCCAAAGGATTAAAACGAAACCTTACTACTAAGTGTCGGTTGTCCGTCTGGCCGCCTGTCCGTCTGTTTGTTTGACACCAAGCTGTATCTCATGAATCGCTCCCGCTATAACAACAAAAACTAAAAACCGAATAAAATAATTATTTAAGGGGGAGCGGTTTATAAATATGAAGTAGCAAAGGAAGCAAAGGAGGCAAGCAGCCCACCTGATGATAAGTGGTTACTGCCGCCCATTGACATTTGTGAGCAACATCATATAGAACAGGGGTTCTATACAAAGTTTATTACAGATGCGTTACAACTCCTGAGGACTGAGATGGTCGCCTCATATAAAAGTGAGTCGGAAACCACACCCTTCCACCGAAACGCAAGAAGTGCTTCACGCTAGAGATAGGTGTTGCGGTGGTACTTCCACGGTCGAACTACATTGGTTCTACCACATTCCAACTGGCAACTGGTTATACAACAAACGTGGTTTTCTGGCGTTTATTATAAATAATGATACGGAACCCTTCGTGCGCGAGACCGAGTCGCACTTGGCCGATGCTTTTTTGGTATATCTCGTAACATTGATAAGGATTCATACACACGCGCGAAGAGAGTTTGGACAGTATTAGTTATACTTATATCTGTCCATTTTAATATCAATAATAAAATAATGCTTCAGTTAGAGATTCTAATAAATATTAAGTTCTAGCAGGATGTTTTTCTTTAAATACAAGCGCTTCATTTTTTCTCCGTGCTGAAAGTGAAAATAAAGTATCCAAGATCTAAACTAATGGCCCTAAAGTTGTAAATGTTAATCGGGTCACAGACTTCGATGTCGATCTTCTTTGTCTCTGTACCTACGAAAAAAGGTCAACATAGGTAAAATTATTTTCTCAATTTAATACTTATACTAGTAAATTACAGAAACAAACTAGTAAAAAGTAATAGTATACAAAATGTCATAACTCTCCCTAATAAGGAACAAAAAATATATAATTCTACAGAAATTCGTCGTTTTATCATTATGAACGCCGCCGAACTTGACCTTTAACAGACATAATTTTAATGGGAAAATTGATAGGCAAGACGGGAAAATAACGAGATCGGGAAAATATCCTAATATTCTCCGAAGGTAGTTAACCAAATGTACGAACGATTCAAAAAGTCCAAAGTTGATTTCGTGGAAATCTTACCCAATTAGGCTTCGATAACCTTCTTACATGCTCGACCCTTCAATTCTGCGGTAGAAGAGCCAACCTATCAATATAAAATTCATCACACTTCGAAGTTTATGGACTGAGAGCAGTAAAATCGATTTTATAACTCTCTCCGAACTCGGGTGTGACGGAAATTCCGGCTTTATGAAGTACTAAGTATTTTTACGGATCCGAACAGTACGTCGAGCTGATTAAACTTGCATTACCATCGATATGGCAGAGTGAAATGCCGTATCGGTGTTAATTAAATGATTGAATAAAGGGTCGTATTTTCCTACCATGAATTTAATACGTAAAAGAATCTCAATCACTCGTTTTATTTCAATTTTCGATTATTCCGTTTCTACGCAACTCTTAAAAATCAATTAATGGTATTCTAGATAAATTCCAATGCACTTAATTATTTACTTATAAATCACATATTAGGTGGACGTATTTTACAACGAGTGGCATAAAATAAAATCGCCCTCCTTTAAATGAATTTGCTGTTTTTACAAAATTAAAAACAAAGAATTTTTAATATGTAAATGCCATTCTAAGAAATTTGTAACAGAAGTATATGGCGTGTATATTAACAACGGGATAATACAACGAGATTAACCAGTCAGCATAACCAGAGTTCTTTGTGTTAACTATTTGTCATAAGTGTTGTATGTAATAAAGAGAATGTTAGGGAAATACGCCGTTCGCACTATGCATCAAGCCGGTTCTGAGGCAAAAAGTTTTCATCTGAGTTCACTGCAGCTTTCGATTCACGGTACCGAGTTTCACTACCTTGCTACACCAGTTGGACGAGCCATGACATTAGTTTGCTTAGAATTGTTCAAGGGTACGCTAACCTCTATATTGCCTAGGAGTCTTTATAAGTCATGTTAGTTTTTTTTTAAAGTAAAGTAAGATAAAAAGAAATTTTGACGACCTGCGTGGCGGAGCGGTCATCATACTGGTCTGACACGCAGTGGGTCCCGCGTTCGACCCCCGGCCAGACACAGAAATATGAATGATGAGTTGAGATTTCTGTACTGGGTCTGGGTGTTTGTGTATTAGTCTTTGTGTGTTCATGGCACCCACGCCACAGGATATTCTACTGTGGGGCTATGAGTGTAAGCTGCAACAATCATCAGCAAACATAAACATAAAAAGTGTAAAGCTTTTTATGTTTATGTTTAAATGGAATTGATCACAGATGCGTTGCTACTCCCGAGGACTGAAGTAAGCGTCTAATATATAAGTGAGCCGGCAACCACTAACAAAAATTGAATACAACAACTATAATGGTTGTATTCAATTTTTGTATAACTAAAATTTAATGTGATGTCGAAACAAAACCGCGAAAACGTGTAAACGACATGCAAAAATGAAAACCATGCTTAATTAGTAATGCCAGGTCAGATTTGTTTAAAATCCGGGCTGAGGGTAAAATAAATTTGAATATAAGGTTTTAGATCGGGACAAACAAAGAATTGAGAATTTTCAAAGTACTTACGAAATAATTAATTGTATTATGGAACTAATACCTACGTATTACTAAGTTCGCGTACTCAATTAATACGCCATTAAATAAAATTAAGCACCTAAGTGCCATGGCATTGAAGAAAAATCGGTAAATCTACAATCAGCTATCAACCAAATAATCATTCTTAAGAAATAAGCAGTCATACTCCTAAGGGGTTCGTACCCTTTTTTTTGTTTTCGAGGGGGAAACCTTCAAAAGGTACCCGACGCCGTGGGAGCGACGTCAGGTTATGTGGGATTTCTACTTTTGGGCTCTTTCCCGGTAAGCATAAACGCTCACCGTTCTTTCAGGTATTTACGACGGCACGCGACCACGCATACCGCCGTCCTTCCCGGGGTCGCTTGATTGGACGGTTCGAGCTGCCACTGTTGCCGTCCGCAACCCCGGAAGCCTCCTTTTAGTCGCCTCTTACGACAAGCAGGAGATGCCGTAGCTCTATTCTGGTCACGGTACTACAGAGATAAAACACCACCCAGGGTTCGTACCCAAAGAGTAAAAACGGTATCTTCTGTCTGTGACCAGGCTATATCTCATGAACCGTGATAGTTAGATAGTTGTAGGTAGTTAAATATGATGTATACATGTTGCCGGTATAACAAAATAGCTAAAAACAAAATTAAGTAAATGTTTAAGGGAGCCCCTCATACAAAAATCTTGATTTTTTGATCGATATTAATAACGCTAATAAGTAGACGCTTGAAGTATTCGCAGAACATGTAGTTAAATATTCACTTTAAAAAGTTTAAAAATAATAATGAAATAAACATAAAAATATATATTTAGAAGCTCCCATACAACAATCAAGATTTTTTTGCCATTTTTATAGAACGGAACACGTCATGCGCAAGACCGGCTCGCACTTGGCTGGTTTTTAATATTATGTGCGCCTAAATATTTTTTTAATAAATCAATACGATTTCCACATGAACAGGCATCAGACCACGCCGATTGGCCAATTCATGATTATGACGATAATTCTCATGCGGTACTTCATTTACTGGTTAAAATATTTTCCACCCACTTTCAATATTGGGAGTGTTTTACACTCTTTGGAGTGGTTAGGCTACATTAGTACACCGACCACAAATTATATAGAGTATGACATGAATTTGCATTTATATGAACAACATAATGGTGTAAAAGCAGCGCCTACGGCATTATACCTATTCATAATAACGTTACATATGCACAAAATAATGTATTGAAACAATTTAAATAAAATCTTGATAAACAAACATATACACCGTTTTAGGATAGTACACAACTCTTGTAAATCTTATCTATTTATCTATATAACACTTAGGTATATTTTAGACATAGTTTCGCTTTTTATTTTTATATAAAAGAAACTATAATAATACCTTACAATGCTATGCGAATTGACTTACATTATAAAATACCTTCGCGGACTGGAGAAGCAATGAGCAAAGAAATTCTGTGCTTTAATTACCCCCGCGTTTTCCTCGTAAAACAAAAGAAATTACTTCTAAAATTTTAACCGAGCCATTGTCAACTGGATTATGAATACCCAAGAAATCTTTTAAGGTGCAGGTCCGTTAAAATGAAGGGCTCTGTTGTTGAATATTAGAAGATAAACTTTAACAAGCTTATATTTCTTTTTGATCCAGAATTAGCGTAAACGCCGTATCGGTGTGAAATATTACAAAAACATTATTAAATTGAGAGCAAAATAAAGGAATAAAATAAATCAATATAAAAAGGTATTTAAAAAAAGCTTTTATCCTACTGTATTTAATTCTAAAAATTAAGCTCTTTCACTTGATACCAATATTGGGTGGGTCGGACAAAAATATATATTCCGCCATTTTGTTGCGGCGGCCAT
>DWNE01002793.1:0-17959 GCA_018249875.1 Cecropterus toxeus | reverse complement strand
GAATCCGGGATCTCCAACGGTACGCAACTTGAGTCCTCCAGGTGCGATGCCCCTTTTGGGCTCTACCCCGGTGAGCATTAGCGCTCACGGTGCTTTTAGGTGGTTACGACGGCTTGCGACCTCACATGCCGCCGTCCTTCCCGGAGCCACTTGACTGGACGGTTCGAGCTCCCACTGCCGCCCGCAACCCCGGAAGCCCGCTTTTAGTCGCCTCTTACGACAGGCAGGGGATACTGCAGTCCTATGCGACTAAGAATACCTACCGGGAAGTCATTTAAAGAGTATTTCATGTGATTAAGTCGAAGCAGCGAGCATATGGGATGCCTGATGCTAAGTGATCTACCGCTCACGAGCGTTTACGTGCAGATTCCCGATAAGACTACCTGAGATCGATCGCAGGTGCGTTAACTTAGTGAGCTTCCTTGTTCAGGATGCGAGTTATTTCCTTGATATTACATCGGGATCGAATCGGGATATCCACTGAAATGTTACATACTCTCATTTATGCATTTATTTACAACCTCCTCCTACTTTCATTTCATCCGCGTTTAGAAAAATGTGACTTTAATTGTAGTTAATTTTGAAAGTACATGAATAAAAAAATAAAGACAAAACTTTAGCACAATGTATGGACTATAAATATATTATAAGTCCTTCAAATTAAATGAAGTAGATTTGTTTTGTCACAATTTCAAACACACAGGCAAAAATGTAAAAAAATATATAAATTTATATTCTTGCTTATTTCCCATATGCAGACAGGCGGAACATTTATTTTTATTATTTATACCTATGAATATTCACCTAACAAAACTAAAGGGTGCGGGCGTACTCACACAATGCCTGTGATTCACCACACAAACAAAAAACCTGCATGAACATGGACAAATATACACACTTACGCATATGCTCAAAACTGAAGTGAGTAAATAGATATTTACACCTTTAGACTGTAATGCTTCCGGGTGCACAAAAGTGCACATAAGTATGGAAAATAGTATTTTCTAATATTTTTAAAGGAATTTTATTATACTCTAGCTCCCAAAGTCCAGTAATGGAAAATTTGACAACTTCCACTATGGAAGGGTCTCGTAATGTTATTAAGTTTGCCTCAAGGAACAATAAGAATACCAGCTCTTACGAATAAGCTACGGAATCCTTAAACATTGATGTTTTATAAGTAACAATAATTGACCTTTGTTTGAGACCTTAGCTTGACCAAGAGATATTAATAGCAACTTTGTCATCGTGGATTATTCATTATATTTCTTCTAATTCCAACAACGCATATCTATGACATTAATACGTCCCACGGAATAATAATTTATATTATACTTTATTCCCATAAATATGTTACGTTATCTTGTTACCGATACATCAACATCTGCTTCTGACAAGCAGTTCTATATTATCCACAACGTTTAATATTGAAAAAAAAAACATGAAATACTTTCTCTAATAATCACAAATAACAAAATTAATTTATTTACTTTATCATTTTCTTAGAAAGTACGTTAAAACTTTTACCACCTAAAAAAATATTAAATTTAATCAACCATTTACTAACCTTAAGGTAGATAAAATATGAAGAATTTTTAGAGTTGTTAAAAAAAATTGTTCTTACAATTAAGTGTACTTCAATTAGGTACATGTTACAGCTGAGTCACATACTTTAAGGTTATTATGTAATTTATTATAATCTACGTTCATCCTCGGGCACGCATTGACTATAATAGTCATGCAGCGTATTAACTGTAACATCTCATAATTTAAGCGATATCGTCATGATAACCAAAAAATAAATTCTAATCTCGTGTAAGAGGTACTTTTTTGAAATAATCCGTATAAAAATATTAATTGAGATACAAGGATTAAATGACAAACGGTGTAGAACATATTATAATTAAATTCTAGTGAAAATCGTAAGAGTCGAGTAAGGCAGCGATCGGCAACCATTTTGCCAACATGGACACTAAACGAGGAAATGGCCGGCCGCATTCGGAGGTTAACACTGATAGTAGGCGAAAGAAACCGTCAATAGTCAAGAAAAATTGTCGACGACAAAAATGGTCGCCAAGAAAATTTGAGACGATAAAATAAGGTCGTCAATAATAGGTTTCAGGAAGGTTGCAAGGTGGTGAATCTCCTTAAGGAAGCTTGCTTTTTCTTCGTTATAAATAACTTAATAATAATTACTGTCTATCTTTATGAGTAAGGTCTTATAGACAAGACTCATAAACAATATCACTACGTTTTACGCGTAACGTATGTGGATTTCCCAGTTCATTCCATACCAAAATTATTTTAAGAACGGCCCAAATTAAGACTGCAAAGAGTTCGCCACAAAACATTTGTTCATACCGGGAAACGAATCCTTATCGCAATGCTATTATTATAAACCTGGGCTCGATATTGACGGTCACCCAAATTAAGGTTAACTCAACGGAAAATAACAACTATTTGGTAGTTACAGTAACGACATAATTAAATAATAACTTGTTCATAATTTTGTCAGTACAATGGACTTTGATTACATGACAAATATGTGTAGACAACGTTTTAAACAATGGTCCTGGTGGAAAGATAGCTTGGTTTTGCGTTATTTTATATTGAGGTCACGGTAACTTCCAGAACTAAATTCCGCCGATTGCATGGAGGAGAATTGGTGCCCTCCATCATCCTTTCGATGATAAATTTCTCAGTATCCTGACTGTCCAAAATTTATATCGTTTTTATATTTCAGATGTAGCAACGAGCTGCTGTCCATCTGTTGCTAAATGACAATGCCTATGGACACCTGTGATCGATCCCAGATAAGATTAGATCTTCTTGCCTGAGGTGGGCCACAGATGCATTTCTATCCCTGATTATTATTTATATTACGTACGATAATTAAGTACGAACGCCTCGGATAATGTATGTAAAGACAACCATAATTACCTACTACGTCTTCAAACACAGCAACACTTAACACTGCTATTATTTGGTAGAAATATATCTGGCGATGTTGGCTCCGAAGTCGAATTGTACAGAATACTACCAACCAATTCGATATTAAACCGATTCCAGTACATCAAACCGGTTAACATATTTTATTTCTAATGAATAAATGTCACGTTACTAATAATTTAAACTGTGATTTAATAATAATATAAAAATAAACGAGAAAACTGACCTTTGTACAACGATAAATGTTCAACGCAGATTTATTAGTGCGAAGGTCTTTTCGAAGTAATATTTTAATAGGAAAAATAAGTAACTTACAGCTTAAAAACTTTGCTATTATTAGGGGATTGCAAATATAACTTTTTACCCTAAAACCAATATATAGGTACACATATTTTATGCGTGTTACAAGATACTCGTTAATTTGTCTCCGAAATATCCAGTACATATTAATTTAAGTGTTTGAAATTTATGCTCGCTGTTATAGAAGATTTTAATTAAAATATACGAAGACATCGAATTTCTTGTGGCGCGAACGAAAATATACAAATACTCTTCCAAGTGTAGTCAAAAAGATACGTAACACAGACATTTGAATTTTGTGCATTTATATTTAAATATGGTGAAACAAAGAATCCAGAGTTGTTTGTTCTGGAGTTTATTGTTTATTAACTCGGTTACACGGCGCAGTCAAACCCGAGTGCTGAATTCTGAGAAACAGGCAGCCCCCATTTAGTAGACACACATTCAGCGACCAATAAGGAAAAAATGCGGTAAAAACCATCTGCCTCCCAAGTCCCGACGCTCCAGGGGTCGATGAATCTTGTCGTTTTTGTTACATATTCATACCATGCCATCTCATGCCATACACATGCCCTCTCATACCCGCTTGACCGTAAACCGGGTTCAGCCTGGCGTGGACTGTACCCGTGAACTATAATAAGGGGGAAATTAGTGGATTGGACTCCGCTCCTAGTATAGGCAGTTATTCTGAAGATTCTTTGTTTTGTGTTTTTGTCGCTAAATTTCAGTGTATTGATTCCGGAATATGGTGAGAAATTTCAGACTAAGGACTATCATATCCCTTTCCCCGATCGTTGCTACTGTACCACCCTTAATAAATTTATAGCTACGCCATGCTTTACCAATTTAATGTAGTTAGTAGCTAGCAAGAAAAATAGTACATGATGAGTATAGAGCATGATCATCAAATACAATAGCCTATATTTCAAATATCTAGAAATTTATTAGTCACTATGTAAAATAGATGTCGAGCATATTGATTTGCGGTTTTTAAACAAATTGCTTTAATTTGTAATCAAATGCTACAAACTGACAAAAACACCAAAACATGTCAACAGGGTTTGTCATGTTTGTCTGTTTATTATTTGTCCCATTTTTACTTTTTTATCAAACAAGTTATTTATCTAAACATTTTATTTAAAGCATAGCTTACTTTTGCAATGAATTCCATAGTATTTCTTATTAATAATCGTCCCACTCTCTTCTCCCCTTATTTTATCGATGTAAGAAAATATATCTTATAAGCTGTCTTAGTAAATGTTATATTTATAGTTTCTAAAGGTTACATACCTACATAAACGCTAGACGAACTAGTCACAACGCCATGTTTGTATAGAAAGCGAAACCCTTGGCTCGCCAGCCAGACTGGCACTTGTCCGACAACTTTAATAGCGCTTCATACGTACCTAAATAGACGTTATAACTAACGTGACCAGACGTCCCGTTTTTAGGTCCCGGTGTCCCGAAAGATAACCCCGGGGCGCAAAATGTCCCGTTCTTCAAAATGGGGCCATCTGTTTCACCGAATCGTACGAAGCATTGAATATGTATGTGTATACTATAAATGTGTTTTTTTATCGTGTTTTTCTGTTGATGTACTTTTGGCCGCACGACCAGTAATACATATGTCATGTTGACATTGAGCAATACTAGCATCGCAAGTGTTTCGTGCTATGTGTGGCCGTCTATACATACCGTATAACAATAGATCAAGATAAACCTTCTAATTAAGGAAAAATGCCGATGTCCCGTTTTGAGCCTTAACAAGAGTGGTCATGTTAGTTATAACGCCGGCAACAGCTCGGGGCTCAGTCAACCGTGAGCCCCATTAGTACCCTAACTATTGAAGGGTTACCCGTAACTTGGTAATTAGTATTATATGCAAATATACGGATGCACTACTGCAGGTCTATTTCGTAGTCTAGTACTCATACACTTATAGTAATACTGTCATGCATTTTTTTTAATAAGAACGAAGTAACAAACGAGCATGCAGCCCACCTGATGGTAAGTGGTTGCTGCCACCCATGGACATCTGTACGCAACTTCATATAGAACAGGGATTCTATCCGAAGTCGATCACAGATAGCTTGCTACTCCCGAGGACATAGATGGTCGCCTCATATACATATACATAAATGATCTGATTTCTACATATCGTATCTTTAGAATTATAATATCGTAACTGCAGATTCACACGGTGGCAATAAAAGAATATAAGAGCCAGTCCACACGGCGCGTTGCGTTGCGTCGTCGCAACGCAAAGGTTTTGACGCATAGCCGGCCACACGGGCGCTGCGCCAACGCAGCGTTTCTACGACGTAGTAACGACGCGACGCAATGAGTACTCCCCGCCCGCTTCGTCTCGGGCGCTGCAGTTTAGTCGCGAATGCGCTGCGTCGACGCAGCGCATCGTGTGTACACTATGATTATTAGTATGTAAAACGACGCAGCGACCGCGCTACGTCGACGCAATGCTGATGCAACGCCCCGTGTGGACCGGCACTGAGGGTCCTAATGCCAAATTTGCATTTTGTTCAAATAAAGAAAATGGTATACGCATTTTTGGGTTTAACTTGTTTTTCTTGAAGCGGGTAATTATAATCCCTTTAAAAATTGCACGCTAAATTAATTTTGCTAACAAATTTTCTAACATTACATTGCCACTAATTCGCTAGTTTAGCGAAATAAAATGCTAGACGACGAAATACGTTAATAGGAGTACTTTTTAGTATCTCAATAGTAACTTAATTCACCAAAATTTTGAGTTCAGCCCCTTTAAATACTCTCCCTTCATCACTGTGCGCTATGGCCCTCCAGAAGAGTGCATTAGATTCAGACGTACTTCAAATTCCCTTTCAATCCTAAATGAAATTACTTCCATATGGCGCAATGAACGATGATTACACATGTCAAATTGCATTACGTAGATTTGCATTTTTAAATGATTTTGACGTAATTCGGTATGACGATCTTTCTCACGTCATTGCAATAAAACCAGTGACGTATCGTATAACCGGAAGAATCTACGTAATTTTAACCATTGCAATCGCTTCTCGATTTGTTTAAACACATACGGACATGGTATTCGCATGAATGGTATTAAAAATAATGAAGTCATTCATGATGCATTTAATGGCTATGTCAAGGCATTGTGAGAAACATTGTTGGATGGTAAAATAACCAGTGTGTCTAATTGTGGTAATTTCTACTTTATGTTAATTCATACAATCGGATATAATGGAGAACAAACAACAATTATCGAAGCATTATTGCGTTTATAAATCAGTTATTTCCATGATAATGTATGGTAGAGCTATAGGTACGTTGCATTCTAACTGTGCACTTAGTACGAGTTCGTACGTTTTCTTAACACGAACATTGTTTACGATTTCGCCAATACATTACAATATACATTACAATTTTACGTTTCGGCCATATATAGTACTTTTACTTGATATTTTGACGTAAATTCATATAAAACGTTAAATTACATATAGGTATCTCTATAAAGAAAAAAAAAATTACGAACTTTTTTTTACAATTTTTAACAATGTTACTAGTTTATCAGACTGAAGTAGCAAACGAGCATGCAGTCATCTAATGGTAAGTGGTTACTGCCGGACATGGACATCTGTAAGCAACTTCATATAGAACAGGTCATCTTTCTGAAGTCAATCACAGATGCGTTGCTATTCCCGAGGACTAAGATACTCGCCTCGTAAATAAGTAAGCCGGCAATCATACCCTTTCAACGAAACGCAAGAAATGCTTCGCTACAAATAACGTGTGGCGGTGGTACCTCCCCGGTCGAACTACACTAGTTCTACCATCTTACCACCTTGCAATGTACTTTGACAACTTTGACTGTGACGAGCACGAACGTAAACAATAATCGTTTTTTTTAAGAAACGTTATAACTCGTGTTAAGGGTACTGATGCGTGAAATAATACCTGAAATTTGAACATGACTCTAAAATGAATAGGTCAGTGGCACAGCTCATTGTAAGACCGGCGTGCAACGGTGATTTTCATTTACGAGAACTGGCCGCTCCGGATTTAAGATCTGTTAGATTTATAAAAATATACCTGTACTATGATCAAACATCAATTGTTGACTTTAGTAGTTTGTAATTGCCGTGAAAGACACGGTTACTTTTGTACAGAGCGAGGCGAATTTAAGTATGAAACCAGAACCCATGTATTACTATATATGTGTATATTCGCTTAAAAGATATTCCTACAATATAATACAAAGTCCCTATAAGCCTTTATGCAAATACAATATAATAACTACAGAAGGAAACTAAACCATTCCAAAAATAATACTACATCTTGTAGTTTTATTTTTTGAATGATTTGGGAATTTAAAACTAAACCAGACTATGAAAAAATAAAATGTAATTTATCCTGACGTAGAAATTTATTTTATTTATATGAAGTAGCAAACGAGCAAGCAGCCCACCTGATGGTAAGTGGTTACTGCCGTCCATGGACATTTGTAAATTAAATCATAAATTGAAATTAAAATCAAAAACATTTATCTCCATAATCCCTGTTATAAACGTATTATATAGAGAAAACACGTTGAATTGACCACCTTACCCTTTTATGGAATCAGCTTCAAACTAGTTTTCCAATATCGGAAATACCGGATTTTCGACACAAACGTTTCGTGAAAATCTCCATTTTTTCCCTGAGGCGTTACGTTACGGTCTCATCTACGAGGAAGGCAACGGTCGTCGGTCCAACGGTCGGATTTTTTGCGACCTCCGGAAATTAAGTCTGAATCAACACCGAATCCCGGATACGGCGTGATTAACGGATTCCACTAAATGTCTTGACGCTGCGTAATAAAATTTTACAGTCATTTATCTTTGATTCATCTCATCAATATAATGGAGACATGAACACTTAATTAGTCGGTTATCTATTTTTAAAGTTCAATTTTTAACGGACTTCCAAAACAAAAGAGGACATAGTCGTGCCTTTGTTTTTAGCTGTTCTTTAGTTTTTTTTTATATATATAGTCCTTTTAAAAGTTTCCTGTATTTTACATGCATAATTCTGCATGTAAAAGTCCAGACATCCATTCAAACATTTCATTTTCGATTACAAGCACACTTATTTGAATAGCTGTAAACAAGCCGTGTAGCGTCGAGGCTTGTGTGAACAGAGAGAAGCTACCAAACCAAATAAGGGTAAAAGCAACACTAAACGATCAAATATAGAATCGTTAGCAAAACCGCGTTGTATTTGCATAACAACTGGCTGCCAGTAGGAATTTTGCACGTACGTTGTTGCGTATGACTGTGAATGCACATCCTGTGCTTGTACAAGGTGTGATTCAAACGTTGGAAACAGCCTTGCCCTTAATCCGTGCTGCATTTGCACTTCAATAGGTACCTGCGAAATCAGGCAATTCGCGAACCACGCGAATACTGGTGGGCAGAATTAATCACCTTTACGATTTCATAATCGTTTCGACGACGCTGTCGACTGTTGTTTAAAAATTATGTTGTTTAATCATATCGCTTCTTTGCAGGAATAAACGCACAACTCAAAATTCATTAAATTTAAGTTTTTATCTGTCCCATATGGTATTTTTATAACTCGGGTAAAACCACAGGGTACTTCTAGTTACAAATATTCTAAGATCAACACCATTGGGCTATTTCTCGCCATTATGATCATGTATTTAGCAATTTTGGTTTGTTTATACTATAAAAAAATATAACCGACTTCCATGCCACAAAAAAAAGTAAAAAATAATTTCAATATATATTGGTTTAGTACATAAACAGTACACAGTCCCGAAGTCGCTCAACACACTTCGCTAAATCATGTCGACGGAACTATGTTCTACGAGTATATGAGCCCCGACTAGTAGGTAAATAAAAATAACGGTTATATCATTTTCCATGTCTTGAACAAGTAAAACCGCGCGTACATCTAGTCAATGTATAAATCAAATATTAATCACGTAAACGACTTATCACCATTTAAATTATTGACCGTAACGCAAGTATTAAGTCAACACCTTTATCCAAACTTTACGATCATCAACGAGTCCACTCAGTGGTCAACTGACGTAATTATCATTTGATTTACGACCGTCCGTGAGGTTGTCCGTGATGTCCGTTGAATTTGGCGATGTCCGAACGAGGCCGAACAGGCCCCGGGTTCGGTGAACTTGAACGTGGCGTCGCTCACATGCGCACGCGCTGCAATCGCGGAGGCTGGCCTGCTAACCGGAGCCCTAATTTTACAGGAAACTTTGCACCTTAAATATAGTATTTGAGAGTTATTTGTCCGTGATTAAAGACACGTCGAGTTTTTAACTCTTGATTCCGGTGCATTTTTGCATTCAAACTAAAACTTTCTAATGCTTTCTGCACTGTTGCGTTGTAGAGGGGCTGTACTTGCGCATTTAAGATATTTCGAAATCACTGCTCTCACTTTACTGGTTTTCTAACTCTGAAAATCGGTAGTGATGTTATATGACTTATGAAAGATAGTTATCATTTTACGTAAATAAATGGTTTGTTTATTGCAGCCCTAGCCTAATATAATGCACCGATTTGATGAACAACATCTGTCATGAAGAAGAAAAAAATTAAAATCAGAAATATGGTAAAAGAAGCATGGTACGACCGGGAAGGTACCATTGCATTATCTATATTAAAACTAAAGCAGTTCTGGCCTTTCATAGTGTTAAAGCTACAGAAAAGACGAAATCGCTGACAAAACATATATATTATATATTTATTATAATTGTTGCCATCAATATCTATTAATATGTATATTATGTACATAGCGAACAAGTTTAAATTCCCAACATAATGGCATTTTAGCAAAATTACCTTCACAGCGTACTCTGTATTGGTTTCGTGATCCCCGAATCGAATTAACCCCACAATTGAATCGAGTAATGCGTTAGACGGCACGTGCCCGACTGAAGAGGGGTTACTTAATCGCGTTATTGAATAAATCACCCACGAGTTTCTTATTCTGATAATGGATCTCGCGGTTACTCGCATATCTTACAATTGATGATTGTACGAATATATTTGATTTGAAATATGATCTATATTTCTATACCATCTATATACTTACTAATATATAATAAAAATGAGATGCTGAGTGTCTCTTTGTTACTTAATCACTCAAAAACCAATGGTCCAATTTATATGAAATTTTACATGAATGTAGCATATTTACCTGGTCAATATATAGGCTACCTTTGATTTCGATATTAAAAGCTTTTATTTAACTTGCAATGTTTGTATGTATGTTTGGGTCAAATCTTGCAAGCTGAATTTAACCCACTTCTCAGTGTCCGATTGAGCTGAAATTTGGAACACACATTAAGTTCTGATGACAATGCAATTATATGTAATCAATATAGTTGTAATTCCAAAATGGCTGCCGCAACAAAATGGCGAAATACATATTTTTATCAAACCCATTTAACATTGGTATCAGGTGAAAGAGATTAATTTGTAGAATTCAATACAGTACGAAAACAGCTTTTTTTCAAAAATATTTTTGACATTAATTTATTTTGCACTAAACACGGCGACTGTTTTTAGCGTACCGAAGCAAGCGTACTTCAGTTAACGATATAAAACTAGAGATGCTGTTCTAGTTTGAATGGTATTGTGAGGAAAAGTACTACGAGGTTCAAATTATTCTTCAAAGGTATATAACGCGTCTGTTACCGATGTCAGGTAAGACTTGAATCCTTTTTGTGGTTGATTACACATTCTCCTGGGTGGCAGTGTACCTACAAACAAGCTCGTTTGCTATTTCAATTTTAAAAATATTTACACGCACGTTTTCTCCACTCATAGCCCCACAGTAGGATTTTCTCCTGTGTCGTGGGTGCTATGGACATACAAAGACGAATACACAAACACCCAGACCCAGAACAGAAACATAAACTCATCATTCATATTTCTGTCTGACCGGGAATCGAACCCGGGACCTACTGCGCATCAGACCGGTATGGTAACCGTTCCGCCACGCGGGTCGTCATTTGGAAACTAATTTGAAACAATCACTAAAGTTTAAAAGTACCATTATTTTACCTTCAATATTACTTAAACAGTGCCATAGTAGATTTCG
The DNA here is from genome assembly GCA_018249875.1 of Cecropterus toxeus. Lineage (NCBI taxonomy): Eukaryota > Metazoa > Arthropoda > Insecta > Lepidoptera > Hesperiidae > Cecropterus > Cecropterus toxeus. The sequence goes on along the minus strand of DWNE01002793.1, from coordinate 6,583 downwards.
CATCTACAAAAATTATACCCAATTTTCGGTTTAAATTAAAACAAACCTAAAATTATAAAGTAATCTTTCCTGTTCTTACACAACGGGCGTTTGAGATATCTATTAATCATAAAAGGTCATAATTTTTTTTCAAATTCCTTTATAAGTTAGCACAGGTGATACCAGGATAACATAAAAAGCTACATTAGCGATAGAACTATCCCCTTACGAATAGCATCTGCTGCGCAGGTGGAGACACTCGGCAGGTGATGGCGTGTCGGGCGGATGTTACATCTAATGAAAGCAGTGTTAAATATAATTACCGGAGTAGAATACACTCAGTGTTTAACTGTCTAAAATATTTCACTTCGAGCATTATTAACTAATTTGTGAAGGAAATTACTGTAATACAAGACATTTAATAGTATTAATCAGTACCTATATATTTATATAAACGAGCTGAGCCACGCAGTTTCATCGCGTTTATTAGAAAACAATCTATTAAAAAACAAATAAACATAGCGTGATACTATATAGCCTAAAGCCTACCACGATAAATTTACTATTCAACACAAAAATATTTTTTCAATTCGAACCAGTAGTTCCTGAGATTAGCACGTTCAAGCAAACGAACTCTACTGCTTTATAATATTAGTATAGATTAATATAGATAATGTGATCATTTTTTTTATATCTTATAGATGTGGGAAATGAGAATGCAATACCTGATGGTAAATGGCCACTGCCTCCAATGGACATAATTATAATTTGCCCCTGATAATTGTTCTCATCTGACGTTGACCCTGTGGTCAACGTCAGCAATGCTTCTGTAAGCATTGCTATCCTGGGGACTAAGGGAACGAATTCTACAACACTCTTCAAACCGGTACAGTAGCGCTAAACTCTGCATTTATAAGGCAGAAGTGGCGGTGATGCTGCCAGTCGATCCACATAATGTTCTACCACTTTCACCGTGGTATTAAGCATTGTATATCGGTTTTTCCGTGACCATGATCTATGAAACAAGGTCGAAATATCGGCGATAAAAAAACCGCATAATCGCAAGTACCGTTACTTACTTATGAAGATAATCTATGTCATCTTTATAATTGTATTTTACACAAAAAATATTCTAAACTGGTTACATTATTATTTATCATCATGTCATCAATTCATTATTGTCACTGTTCAACACCACTCTTCTAAAAAAAAGTGAATGTTCTATGTTGAAATTGTTAACATCTATTTGCAATTTTTATCTCTCGTTCCCAAATAAAATATATCTGCTATTAATGTTAATACATACTACATGTCCGATTATTTTTCATTTATTAACATATACACATTAATTACAAACATTATTTTAACGTAGCATTTAAAAAACCACAGAGGTTTATGGTACGAATGCTACACAGAATTCACATCGATACCTACGTGTTTAAAAAATAAGTCTTTAACTTCGATTAAACACTATAACTACACTAAACTAACTTTATCGTGGAGAAACCTTCAGATCGTACGAGAAATGAAAATAAATTCCGCAAATTATAACCGTGACCGAATTAAAATTCGATCGACCGAAGTGGGCGTGAGTAAAAACAGGAGATTTAACTACTGATTACCGTTAACTTTTGTAATATTGTACATAAACATTCTTTGCATTGCAAAGTGGTAGAATAAGAATAGTTCGACTGGGTACCATCACCACACCATTTTCTAGCTGGAAGTGCCATAATTCTCTGGCAATACCTCAAAAAGAAGTTCACTCTACATCTTGCACGTTCAGGTATTAACCGAACCGATATAATTAACCGTAGGCTACGAAACAGTCGCCCGACGTTGCAAGCGTCAGCGTTAGGCGACTTTAAGCAAATTTAGCTACATATTTCTGCGAAATTTCGCGGCCTTATGAGATCGGACACACATTTCGCTGCATTGAATGAACAATAACGTAACAAAAACGTTAATTTAACAGTGAATCCAAGTAAAAATTAAACAATGATTTTTATTTCCAGGTTTTCAATGAATGAAGTAAAATAATAAAAAATAAATGGCCATTGTATATTGTATATAACATTGTAAAATAAGGATAGAATTGTATATTTAACTTAAAATTAAGCACTTTTGAATTGTGCGCTTATTCACGGTGATATGTTATTAACAATCAACGCTGATACATGGTCCCTTTAGTCATAAAAGTTAAAGCGACCCACTTATAAGTCGCACTAAATGCATTCAGAGCAGCAGCTTATTCACATTGACATTGACAAATGTACGTAATACATTCGCTCACTTTCTTATTCTTATGGAGGGGACTCGTCACCGGTAATTTTATAATATTACTAGTGACGAGTCCCTTATTCCTATATTATATTCCTTAGTCCTATATTATAATATAACCCATCAGCTTTATCACACGGTTCCTTTATCAACAATTTTGGATCTAACTTATGTAGTGAGCATCACAGACCACGTAAAACTGTGTTAGGAAAATAACTTCTAACTTTTAAATGTTAAATAACTTTAATCATCTATGGATTTTAATCAAATAAAGACTTACTTACTCCATAATTAATTTCTAATCCAGAAAGCCTACCTTTGACAACATTTACTTTTGGAAGAAATTTGTCTGGACGTGTGATATTAATTCATGATAGTTTGTGCCGATGTCCAGTTCAGTACAGTGCAGTTGTCCATGGGCGGTAGTGGCCAGTCACCATCAGCCAGACTACATTAACATTTGCTTTCGTTTTTTTTTCATTTAACAACAGTTAATTATTGCCTGGACGTGTGATATTGATTCATGATAGTCTGTGCCGATGTCCAGTGCAGTGCAGATGTCCATGGGCGGCAGTGGCCAGTCACCAACAGCCAGACTGCATTAGCGTTTGCTACGTCTATTTATAAAAAACTTGTTTACAATTATTATACAGTCTCTGTTCATGTTCAAATTACTTAATATTACCTACATTCATAAATAACAGTGTGCTTCATTCCCACAGACGAATCTCACACGGGCGTTATGTCATAAAACATGCTATTTTTATCTTCAAAAACACTTTGAACTGTTTAATTACGGTAAATGAACACTGAAAACTGCATTGATTGTACAAGTTCAAATTTCATATTAGCATATTTTAGTATCTATTATATTTGGATCAAAACTTCTTATACGATTATACATCTTATTGACACGTGTAATAAAGTTTGAAACGCTAAAAATAAGTTGCGCTAATATCGTCATAGTACAAAGCAACTAAATCCGGTTAGACGACTTTTTTACTATTACCGTAGCTTTTATGTTCAATTTATAGGTCACAGTTGACGAAAAGTAACATGTGGTACGAACACGGAGAATATGAAAAGATTTATTCTGGGTACACGCGAGGCAATATTACGCGAAGTCACTTATTAGAGTTCTTTGCTGTACATAGGAAAAGAGAATCAACCCCACAACTATTTCTAGACTGGATTCCAGCTGTTTGATTTCCCGTATCTATCTATCTATAATTCTATATCTTAGCGCTCGTAAGTAGCAACGCATCTGTTATGTAATGAAATTACATAGAACCCGTGGTCTGTTATAAAGTAGCTTACACATACAACATTGACGTCCCGCGTGGCGGAGCGGTCACCATACCGGCCTGACACGCAGTGGCTCCCGGGTTCGATCCCCGGCCAGACAGAAATATGAATGAGTTTAGATTTCTGTTCTGGGTCTGGGTGTTTGTATATTCGTCTTTGTGTGTCCATGGCATCCACGACACAGGAGAAAATCCTACTGTGGGGCTATGAGTGTAGAAAGCGTTCATGTTCATGCGTTCAGATATCCATGGACTGCAGTGGCCACTTGCCATCAGGTGAACTGCATACCCGTTTAGTACGATAGCGTAAAAAAAAATACACAGCCGTATAACCCCACACTATGAAATCTGTATCTTGCGACGAAATAAATACAAAAATATACACACATATGACCAGACAAATCAAATACCTAAGTAATCTAATAGGAATCGAACCTGGAGCGCTTTGCAAGACAAACCGGTAATAAATACGTCGCGCGGTCGTCGAACCATTGTAAAATATGCTACGCTGCTGGTGCTAATTGGTAACTCAAACAAATTTGAACATCATCTTTCAATGCGTCATTGTCCATTCGTCCGTTACACTGAGCTATATCGCAAACAAACTAGTTCACTATATTTTTAGATTCCAATACAATACTTTAAGAACATTACAATATTTATTTACACAAGTATTTACAACGAAACCAGCAGTTCTACATATTACAATATATACAAATCAAATAAATGATTAAAATTAAATAGAACAAAACAATCTGTAAAAACAAAAGAGATGTGCAAATTACTTACAAAATAAGTCCAAATACATTCATACATTGGGTAGAATACTCGGCACTATTAAATAAATAATTTGGCGAAAGCAGTTTGTGTCATGTGGGTCAGCCTTTACTTGGAGTCCAGTGTGAGTAACTTTTATATCAGGCATAACTCCTTATATGATACCATAAATCTATTTATAGTATCCTAAAAATATACATAAAATTGTCATATCTAGGTTGAATACCAGGAAAAGACTTCTAAAAATTGACAATTTAATCAAAATTGTGAATTTTTGTTTTACTTTTGTATGTTACATATCACAATTTTGTAATTGACTTAATTAGATCCTAATAACACTACCAATAATAATCGTCATTAGAATTGCAGTAAAGACCCCGTGGACAATACAGGCCTACCCAAAAAAGGGGTCAGTGCACAAAAAAACTGCTGCCCCCAAATTAATCAATCCATCAGGCTTTTTTTATAAGATTGAAATAGCAAATGATCATTGAGTCCATCTGATGGTAATTGACCAATGTTCCCCATGGACATCTGTAAGCAACTTCATACAGAACAAATGTACTGTATAAAGCCAGTTACAGATGTGTTTAAAACGGTTGCCTCACATGAGAGAGAGGTGGCAACCACACCCATCGACCAAAATGCAAGAACTGCTTCACACTAGAAATAAAAAGTCTACTACTGTCCATAGGCCTATCCTAATAGGGATTTTGGCAAATAATATAACCCGTATTTATATTGCTCACCGCAATGGTTCTCATGGCAATCTCAGGGCAACCTCCAGAACAAAAGAGAGGGAATGGTCTGAATCAAGACCGACACCACATGGTACAAATAATGAAGCTATATGACATCACTATAATACCTATTTATCATTTTAGTGAAGACACTTCGATCTCATCATTTGAAAAATAAAGAAGCAATCAATATTTAAGTCTCATTGAATCCCAGGTACTTATGGAATGGATGACGCCTCCAGTGTGTGGTGAGAAAGTTGAATAATATTTACCCCAATCCATAGGATAAACAATGCAAGTCAACTGTTTAAAGTGGGGACCACTTAAACAAATCTTCAGTCATTCCTTTTAGGGTTGTGTATTTAGATTTGCTGTAATAATATATATAAACTTAAATGAATTAAGGTTTCAACCTATTTCATAGTTTTTATCTGACTGCGTCAGAAGGAGAGTAATGTTTTTCGAGTATATGTTTACATGTATGTCCATTTCTATGAAACGTGCTTCAGCCCAATTATGAAGTATGATATATCATTTGAAATATATCATTTGAATCGTCTCCGTTTGCAGAGTGACATAGGCTACATAATTTCAAAAAATGAGGCCTCAAAATAGAGGAAAAAGGGGGAGGGACGTATTTTTTTTTCAATTGCAACAATATGGATATCAAATGAAAGTTACTAAATAGACCGATCTAAATATATATATATATATATTGTAATACTTTTATTTAACTATTTTTAGAAAATAAGTCATAAAAGCGATTAAATTTATATAATTATGAACAAAAATGTCATTTTAAGCAGGAAGGTCTTTTCTTTTAAGAATTTTAACAATGTTACTAGTTATATTTTTAGTACACAATCAACCAGATTCAAGTTGATCGTGTATGTACATGGCCAGGTATCCATACCAGGTATCCTCTAATTAACAAAGTGTGTATGTTACAATAATGCTTTCTAGACTCATAGCCCTACAGTAGTGGTAGTATTGTTACTGTCATCAGTGCCATGCACACATATAAAGACAAAGAATAAAAATATAATTTTGCTTTCAAATACTCGTCTGACTTGGGATCGTATTTGGAGCCATGTTAGGCCGGTATGGTGACTCTTCTCTGCAGGTCATCAATGGTCACTTGTCGAATTATTAGGATACATTCTTCATTCCAAATCATTCGAAAGGATTAATCTTACTTTAATTTCCCTTGACCAAAATAACACACACTATGTAGGTGTTCAAAATTAAATTAAATATATCAATAACAATAATTACTACACAACTTGTGTACTTATTATTTGTCTTAGTGACAATAATGAGTATTATTTGAACTACTAAATTTATAACAATAGTGCCTACACAAATTGTGCACTAATTATTTATTGTTGTTGATTGTGTTTGATTTTGACGACCTGCATGGTCGAGCGGTTACCATATCGGTCTGACGCGCAATGGGTCCCGGGTTCGATTCCCGGCCAGATAGAAATATGAATGATGAGTTTA
>DWNE01002792.1:0-17964 GCA_018249875.1 Cecropterus toxeus | reverse complement strand
GAACATAAAAGTGGTTATTGTAAGTCAACCGTAAGAGTTAGACATATGCTGTCGCGGACTTATTTGTAGGTATTATTCAAATCTACAACTTTTCTCTGGAGCTCAATCATATATCTGTTACCGTTAAAGCAACGTTCCCAAGAAATGTCCTCACTTGACCGTTTTTTCTCCGCCCTACTTAGCAAATTCGACTGCCACGTGAAACACTTTTTATTTACCAGTATATTCTATAGCCTATGTTCTTTTTCAAGGTCCATTCTATTTCTGTACTAAATTTCATTAAAATCGGTTCGGTGGTTTAGGCGTGATTATGTAGCAGACAGACAGACAGACAGAGTTACTTTCGCATTTATAATATTAGTAAGGATTTATACACCCATTCTTCTTTACTTACCAATTTGGTACATTCGCAAACGAGAATTTATCAAGAAACGGCACCAATTCAAAAAGAAAGCACCTCTTTGAGGCAATAAAGTAAATATTCAAATGGGCTGCTTATTTATTTTGCAAATGGAAAACGTTAGAAAGGGCTCACTGAAGGCTCGCAATATAACAGAGCGTGCAGCGTCTGCAAGTCCGGCCTCATTCCCATTTTGTTTAAATTGTTTTACACCCAATAGTCAGAATAAGTACATATTATTGTTATCGAATAATAGATTTTTAGGATTAGCGAAACAAGTTAATGTAAATTTCCAATATATAATCCTATATTGGAAATTTACATTGACATGAAAACAAACTAATGAACGTTTCGCTGAAAATAAGAAACGTTACGGAGTTATTACGATAAAATCCTATCATATATCCTATCATAACTTTGCTATTCATCAAGATAAATATATGAAATATTGTATATTAATATTATAATCCTAAGAGCCTGTGAAAATTTTGAAAAGGTTATTATAGGTACATTCTGAGATATTCGATTCTAAAAATGGCTGATTGTGCTACTTACTGACTGATTCATCAAACTTTTGGGCACTTCACGCAGCTGGGCAAACTTGAACTTTAGTATGATTGAAAGGTCACATTTTTTACTTGGAAAGCCCTAAAATAGGGATAACTACTCCTCAACCCTGATGATGCAGGGGTACTGCAGGCCTAAACCATAAGTGTTAGCCATTTGGTACTAACGGATACAGTATAAAATTGCTAAGCAGAGACATGAGACGTCAAATTGGACCTTCAACTCTTCGACCCTGATGATGTAGGGGTTCTAAATGCCTAAATCATAGCTGCTGACCATTTGTTGATATAGATATGTAATGGGATTATTCAGGCGTTTTATATGGGATGATTATGTTTTCGTCACATCACTAAAAAGGGTGAAAAAAATTTTTTTAACAAAAAATATAACCGACTTCCATGCCACAAAAAAGTAAAAAATAATACTAATATATATTGGTTTAGTACATAAACAGTACATAGTACATAGTTCTGAAGTCAGCGCTCATATACTCGTAGAACATAGTTTAGTCGACATGATTTGGCGAAGTGTTTTGAGCGCCGACTTCGGGACTATGTACAATGTACTGTTTATGTACTAAACCAATATATATTAGTATTATTTTTTACTTTTTTGTGGCATGGAAGTCGGTTATGTTTTTTGTTAAAAAAAAAATTATTGCATGTGATTGTTATAACGAGTCTCCAAACCTGTTTCCAATAAATTGAGTAGATATTATATTCATAGTTAAATATGAATAGTGTTCATTATTTATACCGTTTAAATTTGAGGTTAACCAACCATTACGTTTTAAATTATTTAAGCTCTACGGACAACGACCGCTATATTGCCGCTCTAAATGCAGTGTTTGCTCTCCACTACAACTGACAATAATGCATGAACGCAACGAAGTTTATTTAATTTTTCCACGTTTTAACGTTTACTGGGAAAATAAAAAAGATTTTCAAGTATTGTTTGGTTAATGAAAATTAAAATATACCAATAAAAATATAGCGGATTTATTAGAAAAAAAGGTTGGCAAGAAATTTTGACAAGACAAATTATACGTAGGAGACGGTTGTGGGGCGCGGATTGCCATTGCAGATTTCAGATACCGTAAGAATTATAGTTCAAGAGCTACGTTAGAGGGATTAGTAGGACATGGATTAGTAGGACATGTAACAGGGTTACAGGATATCAGACTTAGACTCCAGCTCCAGCTGATAGAAGACGAGGTGGCCACTCGGTTTCCAGACTAGACGAGGAAACCACACAGTATTCTTGTAGTTGAAGTGGTGCACGACCTCTCGTATTCGGTGGTTCAGTATTTTATAGAATTTAAGACTAATCATGTTCCGAACACAATATTGATCTAGTCTATTTTTGTTAGAATTCATACATATACAATATACATATATGCAATATTAATGATATTTAATTAATTTAGCTGGCAACCGATTTTTCAGTGCAAATGTGTATAATACATTAATCTTAGCGACCGTTGACAATAAATCCGCAGTCAAATACGTCACGGGCCGTCGGCCGCCGCAATCACCGTGTGAGCGCACTCTGAGGGTTGTTTTATTCCCATAACCGTCAGAACTTATATAACAAACAGAACTAGGTAACGAATAACAAAAGATTTGAGACGAAAAGTCGTGTTGAGTTCTTTTTAATAATTTTAAGCTACAAAGGAGCACGCAGTGACGATGTCGACTTCCTTATTTAAGTAATTAAATTTATTTAAGGTTTATTAATTTTTAGCGCAGACCAAGGTTTCCTTTTACCACAAACTGACTCCCAATTCTAATAAACTATTTTTAAATGTTATTCTTAAATACAACGCAGTTAAGGGCAAAACGTAAGCGGCGCATGAATGACGGGGCGACAGCGTACTTTCTATGGGAACCGCCGGCAACAACAATATTTATGTAGCTTTCGCTTTGTTCAAGCACGTTCATAAAAAGTTGCAGCGCGAACTGTAAGATTTCAGCTTTTATTTATGTACATAAGACGTTTTATATATCCTTGTCAAGATAACGCTCTCTCCGTTTTGTGTGTTCCTGTAGATCATTGTCAATAGAAATTCAGATGAAACCTTAAGTACCTATTGTTATTTTTCATGCAAAACTTCATCTACACTTATTATACAGGAGCAATAATAAACAAGCGTGAAGACTGATTGGTATTCCGGAGCGGCTACAACCCAAACAAATCTAAAAATAACTTCAGTTAAAACTTCATATATTAAGATATAGATTTACTTTTTATACTGAAATCCGCTATGCAAATATGGAGAGTAGTGCAGTAAAGCGTGGCAATTCAAGGCTTTATCTAGCGGGCGATGTGCTCCTCTAGCTACATTAACTAGATTAACGTCTAGACATTAAATCTTTCTCATTGCTGTTTTCTACATTTTTACATATAGTCCTTGATATGTAGTCCTTTTTAATGGAAGTATAACGAATATATAATTTATCATCACTAGCGCCCAGAAGAGATCAAACGCAAAAAAGAAAATATCAGAAAGGATTGGTAACCTTAAATTTTTTGTCAGAGCACGAAGAACTCTTCTATTGTATAGTCACGATTAAATACTTATGGAATGTGTATTATTTCCATAATTCGATTTGTAAGTCGATCAAAGCCATATTGTACCAAAACAGTGCAGGATCGTTTATCAGCAGCCACCAATTCCACCACAACCCCGTCGTATCGAGGCCAATCGAGTTTCCTTCCAAATAAACTCCCTTTGTTTCGCACCCTCCTTAATCATAAACGCCTCATTTATTTTGAAACACCTATATTGAACAGCGTGATTGACGTCTGCTGACGCTATTCAATCTTAATCAGCTTATTATAAGTGTGTAAAGTTATATGGTTGTCATCCAAGTAGTTTATGGCCTGGATCAATACATAAGATAGGAATAAAAATTTTCACCTTGGTACATAACCCAAGCGGGCGGAGTCATGGGAAACACATATGCCATAACCATTTTTAACGCAAGTCTGTACCAACTCCGCCATTTTCAACTTCACTGGGTAAACGGTACCGCGTCTTCACCGCGGTTTCACCGTCTATTGAATTTCCCCCCACATTCCCTACTTATGTTTCATTGTTTTCTGCACGGAAATTGGAACTCGTCCTAATTTTACTACAACCAGTGTTCCATGTCCGGAGTCGGAGAAACAGGAGGATCTACGAGCTGCCAATGATTTATTACACATAAAGACCGTGATTCCATGTGATCTTCCTTCGGTCTTAAACGAGGGTTGCGTGTGTATTCCCTATTTTATTTTACGTAATAATTTTTTGACGGTACATTATCGTAAAAGGAATTTACGCGACTCTGAAATATTTAAATTATTGCTCGCATAAACCCTTATTTATTATCTAGTCATTTATTGTTATCGGTCTTCATGTTTCATTCCTTATCGTTCGGAGTTAAATTTTATTTGCATAGTATAAAATACTCCAAATGCTATTTGGTTTTTATTATAGTCTATTAGTTGTCTATTCATATCACTCGTCAAATAAACACTAGTAGTAAAAGTCTTCAAACAGCCGTCTTGTGTGCGTTCAAACTAAGCAAACTGTAGAAATTACTTTCCTTCCAGTCAATTCTTACACAAATATATTTCGAAAGAACATTTTATGAAAGGTTATGAAATTAAATCTAATCGCGTTCACTGATGTCGGTTCCAATAATGAAGAGTTACTTGTACGATTTATCACTCGTAACTAAACATTACTGAGTCTTCTGTTGCTATAAAATTAATCTAAATAATTAGTTACATTAAATTAATCAAAATAGTAGATACTGTATAACATTGTTCGATCGAGCAGTGATAGCCTAATGGTGGAAACTCGGCCTCTCAATCGAGAGTCCGAGTTTCGAAACCCAGGCACGCTGATTTTTCACTGATTTTTCTAAAATGATGTACGTTTTAATTTTTACTGCTTTACGGTGAAGGAAAACATCGTAAGAAAACCTGCACATCTGAGAGATGTCTGTCTAAAAAAAAGAATTATATAAAGTGTGTGAAGTCTACCAATTCGCACTTGTTCAGCGCGGTGGACATTGGCCTAAAACTTTCTCATTTTGAGAGAAGGGGTTGATGACTTATAACATTGTTAATGCCCGTAGGCTGATAAACATGCAAGACTTCCGATAGCGGTCAACACACTGTAGGTAATAAACACATTGTAGTTCCGGGACCAGAATAGGGCTACGGTACCCCCTGCTCCGTAAGAGGCGACTAAAGGCGACCGCTTGTGTTCCGTTGGAGACCCCGAAGTCCTCCACGCAGTGCTGAGGACGACCATAACTCAAACTATTTTAAATCGCAATATGAAATTACATATATAGTTAAAAAAAATCCGGGACGGCTCGGCACGTTTACGCCGGCCTCTGAATTATTAAGGTACATTCTATTTCAGTTTGGCGCCAACTAATTACGAGCGGCCTGCGGAGAACTGTACGCTAGGAAGTAATCTTTTGCAGAAACTTTTAAAATTTATTTTGCACATTTTGCTTAGCTTTAGTTATGAACAAATTTAGAATCATTAGGGGTTGTTAACATTCTCGCTTCGCTAGCTTTATAAGCGCACATTAAACTGGAGTGTTAAGTGGTCTTGTACATTTGGAGACTACTCCTTTTCAATAAATTTCTTGTTTAAAATAATTCATAGATACTCGGGGTTTAAAGTAATGTCCGTTTTCTTAATATGCCCAGCTCTAAAATAATATGATGTCAGAGTTGAATGACCTGACAAAAGGTTATAATAAGTAATATAAAAAAATTGAGGTCATTATGACTGCTTGCCGCACCTAGAATACCACCATACCATATTTATAGGAAATACCTTCACCATTAAAATACACATAAGTGTTATATTTATTAAAATAAGATGTACAATGAAACAGAATAGAAATAAATGTCAATGATTACACAACGTGATTCAACTAATATGTAACAATATGTCGTGTGCCAACTTTTAAAGTACGTCCTAAAAAAACATTTTATTTAATTATATTTTTCGCTCTTTAATAATCATTACAAAATGGTAAATTTGTCGTTATTTCCTCTGCACTTACTGTGATTCACCTCATGCACCAGGCGAAATAACATTATTATTCGCTTCGCTTCAAGCGAATGTTCATTATAATATGGACATATGTGAATACATATAACAGTTAACGCTGAAAATTAAATTAGAAGAGAGGACCAGGAGATTCTAAAAATATTTTAGGTCTGCGTAGCTGAATGGCCAAAAACCGAAAGTCTATAAAACTGTCCGGTCTCTCTATCTCTTCTGGATGATATACATGTATGCTCGTATGTTCAAATTATATGTGCGTTTTTATAGTTGTCACATGTTTTCTCTCGAATTCTGTCGCAAATACGTTGCTACAAAAGAGATAGATATTGTTTATATTGGAAACCTTTATAATACCTTTAATTTGAATGCGCAAACACTGCTGACTTAAGGCAGAACTAGGTATAGTACTGGTGCCTCCTCTGTTACCCAAAGACGGGATCCAACCTTATCTGAGACAAATGATCAAAAATCTATCTCCTCTTCAGAATAAACACTTACTACTGCCTATAAAAGTATAAATATGGCTCTTTAAATGTTAGTATGTGCTGTGATATCTCACCTGCGTCGTAACTGCCGCAATATGCCGCTTTTACGCGGTCCGGAGGAGTTTATACCGAAACTATTGGTTTACATTCACATACGTTTAGACGTTGCCTCGTGCGCAAACACACTCTCTTACATTAATACGTTCATGGTGATCAAGTTTATTTAGAATATGTCACATCCTTAAATGCTAATAATTTTAAAATTGAGGGTGCAATAAAAGGAACTAAATTTTTTAAGGAAATTGTTTATAAACGATCGTAATTGTTATAGTAGAGTGTATTAGACAACATAATATTATTATATCCATAATTGTATATAATATATTTTAAATACATTCCAGGGTTCTGTAAAATATGTTAGGGGTTCTGTATAATATATTTTCTTTATAGATTAGCTATTTAAGTTTTTGATACAGGAGTTAATATAGTCTGAGAATTGAGGATAGCTCACACGTATTTCGCCCCTTATCCCTCGGGAGCTATTTGTATCTGAAAGGCAACTGTAGCTTAAAAGTGAACCGTTTTCTTTTTTGAAATTCATACAAAACTTACTTTTCTGTATATAGCGTTCATCGATGTATTTTAAAAGCTATCTTCAGTACTGTCCTCAAGTAAAAAATGTTACAGTTCTATTACAAAGGACGGATGGCTATAAATATATAGAGCATATTATATATTAATGAAAGTCGCTGATACAGATTACAGAGATATACTGTTCCAATCTGGAAGTATCCATCAGCGGCTGAAGGCCCGCATCCGCCGATCAGTGGGCATTGAGGCCACAGTCGAGAGCAAACTTCTCCTAACAACTAAGTGCAAATTTACTCATATTGTGATTAAAAAGAAAAAAATCATAATTATAAATCATGTTATGACTTAAAAGACCTTTACTTATGTACGCGGAGTTTCGGCGCGAATACGACACATGTGACGTGATGTGAATCAAAATATCAGCAATTATATCACAAATATTTATGAAAACATTGGTTCATTTGAAATTGCTCTAAGCGATTTAAGTTATTTGCATTGCATTAGAATCAATTTATAATTGCTTTTACCATAAATCAATTTCTGTACCTGCTTATACAAGGAATTTACAAATTATAATAAATTTAACGCAGCAGGGCTTATAAATTTATTACTTTGAAAAGTAATTTAATTTTAGAAAATATAAATCATATCATTTAATTAAACGTCAGGCAGCAGATGTTGCTAATAGAAAATTTTTTCCAAGCTCCACAAAATACTCGATTAAGGCTTCAATTAATAATGAATTGTAATAAAGAAGTGAGCGATAAGAAAGCATTTTTAGAAATTCAACCCCTAAGGGGATTAAATAAAGGTTATGTAGCGGCGTGATACCTACAGTAACATGAGCTCGCACCTCATATGAAATGCTGAGCACGCAAGACGGCGACAGCGAATAACAAACGAGTACGTCATACGCGTCATACTGACACTGGCCAATCAGAAGACGCAATCTCGAACACACTATCAGAGTTTGACAGAATCTGAGCATAAATAGAAATGGTCCGAAGTTAACATCGACCGCGGTCCCAGGCAGTAGCATAGCCTGGCAGGAGATCTTCTCTTTTCCTCCACAGTTAACAGCTTATATTTCATAATGTCTGTGTGTAAATTTTTGCCCTAGCGAAGGCAGTGGTCATTATATAAAACAAATTTAGCGAACGAGCATGCGGCCCGGCTGATGGTTCATATCAACGGGCACCCATTAACTATATAATTAACCTCAGATAGGTTTAGTCCTTACCTAAACTAAATTGATATACTGCTTATCAACTTTACTACGGATCCTTTCAATCAATATGAATAGACTTTGGTTTGGTTATTGACGTAACCTTCACAAAAATCCATTCACAAATGCTTCACATTTGTCGACATAGATCACGTTGTAAGTGTATATAGAAAATCCAGTCCAGTCGCAAGTGTATATATAAAAAAATATGAACAATAAAAAAAGTGCATAAAATATGACGGATGAATTTCGCTTGCGCTGTAATAGTGGAAATTGAAATATTAATTGTAATAGTGAAATTCGTACAAATGTTTTTATGAATTAATTATAAACATATTTAATTTCAGATTTATAATATGATCATAACAAGAACGCATAATAAAACTTTTTTTTGCATACCTTATTCACACAAACCTCTATCCGGAATACAAATCTAAATTCAACATTAAGATATCTACTTTGCCGGGAATTTAAGCCCATACCCCTGTTATTAAGATCTGCAGTTTTTCAGATCAGTAAACTAAACTAAAACATCCAATGTAAAAATGTTTACTTTACCACAAACAGGAAATGACCGTGACACACCGCAATCCAATCACTAAGAGTTAAACCATCTGGTTCCTAAAATAGAGAAACGAAGGCATTCTTCAATAAAAAGCTATTTATTTGTTCTGTCGCGAGCTGAGATGAACTCCACTGGAATGGAATCTCATAATCCATTTATTTCCGAACAGTTTTAAATGAAAGCAATTCATAATCTGATTGTGCAGTTTGCGGTTTAATGAGTAAGTGCGTTTATATAGATGCGTTTATAGAATCGCTCCTGCAATATTCGAAAGTTCCCTTCGGTTTCTCTGAGATGCCACGGAGTAGGTGTAAAAGAATAATTGTTGTTGTGAATTTATCTTAAAATAAATTATTTAAGTGCTAGGTGATTGTTAATTAACAATATTTTACTTGACTCACGTCGTCTTCGAAGGTCACAATAAGTGTTCAAATAATTATTTTAAAGATTAATTACTTTAGTCCCATTTGTTATTTATTGTTTCTGAGACATTTATTTCAAACGTTATACGACTTAGACAAACTTCAATGATAAATTTATAAGTAAATGTTGAGTGGATCTTGAAGCAGACGACACATCGAATAACCATAGCCTTTCCGCGATATCCGACAGCCTCAAGAAGCTCGATGTTCGTGATGGATCGCTTCTCAAAGTAACTGATCCGTTCCATTGTTTTGAACGGAATTTACGATAGCAGTTCGTTTGCTGAGAATTATGATGACGTAAGTTCAAAAAAATCCTCAAACTGATTTATGTACAAAAACACTTCGAAAATTGTTAAACTATGCAGTAAATTACAAATTCCGCTAGATATATTTTCACTTTCAAATTGAGAGGGAGATGAATTCAACATTCCTGACTCAAAGGAATTTACTCCATAAATTATATTTATGATAGCTAATATATAAAGTATATATATGTATTGTTTATATGGCGTCTGAGTGTTAAATTTTACATTTCAAAACAGTTCAGTATCAGCTCGATATATTCGGTAAGTAACTATAATCACCATATGGCTTTGATGGTGCAATGGATTTGCACAGATTTTAATTAATTAATAATAATTTTTAATTAAAAAGCTCTTAATTACTTTTTTCTATACCGGCGGTCGTTAATAATCAAATCTTTTGAATTATTGACTTATTACCTAAATATATCTAATTCTTCTCGATTACAGACATTCTCAAAACGAGTAGGTACTCGTATCAGTGCCGGATTTACTAAAAGACTGAGTAGGCTAGGTTCTGGAGCTAGCACTGAATGGGGTTGCCTTATGGCGGCAGATCTGTAAAATCGTCATTGACTCGTATGCTAGAGTTACACGTTGGCAATATGATTAATGTAAGGAAGAGATGGCGTGCAAAATATGCTATGTCACCAATTATATTTAGCAAATATTAAAAGTAAAGATATAAACTTATTATTAAAGTTTTCATACGCAGCTGACATGCGACAAATGCGTACAAATATCTAACATGTGATTGGCACATCCGCTTTACAAACTAGTTTTTTTTACTACTACTCGGTTTAGCTTTAATTATCAGCACTGTCGCGATGTTTCTACAAGTAACAAAGATCTAATAGGCACTCGTTGGTCCCTTACCGCGGTCTGCGGTGCCGTCAATTCATTTTGCGACATAATCGAGGGGAAATCACTTCCGCTCGGTTTTCTTTGACGTCGATCACTCCGACTCATCGCTCAGAACTCTCTGCGCTTTAGTCAGGAACTATTCGCCCGAACTCGTGAATTAAATGACGTTAAAATGTTTTTTAAACTTCAAGGAAATCGTGTCATTCTTTGAAGAACTCCCAAACTGTTTTGTTTACTGGCTGATACATAATTAAGCAATTCATTTTAATATGCTTAAATTATTGGCTTGTATATTATGTATCAGTAAATTAGAACATACAAAGATTTTTCATTATATCGATTTTCGTATAGTTTTTAGGGTTTCGTAATTCCTCGCCAGATATATCTCGGTTTGCAATCCTGCCCTAAACCACTCCGGTCTTACCGGATGAACTAGCCCTACTGATTTATCTCTTGCATATCTTTTAAATGTCTGACTTTTTTAAATCTGCAGTCACATTGCTGTTATTTAATATTGTTTTTTTTTTTATCAAACTGAAGTAGCAGACGAGCATGCAGTTCAACTGATGGCAAGTGGTCTCTGCCGCCCATGGACATCAGTAAGCAATTTCATAGGATGTTTGCTTCAATATCAAGTGAGCCGACAACCACACCGTCCCACCAAAACGCCAGAACTGCTTCATATTTTAAAATGTTCTATATTATCTTATTTTAATATGTACTGACCGTAACAAAATATTTACACATCACATCGCTGATTTATTTCCATAACCTGTCCATTTTATTCCAGTCCTAGATTATCTCGACAACGTCAAACGTAAAAATCAATAAACTATTAAATCAGTGCGCCGTGACAAAATAAAGTCAATTGCCCGCGATTTTTTCTACTCGTGGATATTATCAACTGAAAATTTTCAGAAATATTGTAGTACACTACAATATTTCTGAAAATGATAGGTATACATACTTACTGTACGTTTGGTTAATAATTACGTACATGGTAAATCCTCTCGACTCTTTTTCAATTTTGATACGTTTGTTGACTATAACCTAAACCTGTCTAACTTCGAGAGACCTATGCCTAGTAATAAAATCGCCTTACTTATATCTATGAGACGATTTTAGTCCTCGGAGGTACCAACGCATCTGTTATCGACTATAGAAGGAGCCCTGACCTGTATAAAATGGCTAACTACTTACTACATTGGACTACATATTAGTTAGCTACATCAATCTGATAAAAATAGGATTAATAATGATGAACAGAATTCTCTTCCGATGTCAATTTATTATTTATCCGAAACATAGTTTAATCACTGTTCTGTTCACTCTCTTAAATTTCCCTCTCAAAACCATCATAAGCGCAATGACCTGAAAATGACAAATAGAGCGGTATCCGCGATGCACGGTAATGCACAGTGACGTCACACAGCTTCAGCGGGACCGCATAATACGATGTGACGTTGTTTAAACAGGACATCCATTTAATATATTTTAGTGACATATTTCTGTTATTACTTAAACTTATATATGGAATAGATTATTAAATTATACAATGACTATTTTTTTACTTCGTTGAGAAACAAAATATAAGTAAATTTACTGTCATAATTCCATCGCAACTGAAAATAAATAAGAAAAAACACAAATTCTAATGAAATGAGAACCTAAATAGAAATACAGATTTCATGTGTAGCATGAAACATTTAGGGACTGTTAAAATAGGTTTACATACGTATATTAACTTAGCTTTTGGAAAACCCTAAAAGCATATATCATATTATAAATAGAGGCAATGACACGTTTCAATTTTACAATCATAACCTCCCGTAAATTTCCAATGGGAAACAGAATTTTGTACAGCATCATAATCAAAGGACCCTGTATATTTTCAATATTCTCAGAGTGTCACATAACGGGAGATGGCACGCTCGGGAAGCCGGCATCACGTTCTATTGGATTTGAACACGTAATGAGACGAGTCCCAAGAAAGCTTCACTCAAGATAGTTATTTCGTTCGATGTTATATCTGTGTCTTATCAGCCATATTTTCATATCTATATTTTTTTGTTTTGAGATGTTTTTTTGTGAAAATTGAAATAATTTATTATGTTACGACTCACAGACGCGAGGTTCTGTATCCATAGAGCACCTCGCGTTCATAAGAAAATGTTTACGTCCAGCAGTGCAATTATCTCTCAAAAGTTTAAGTTATTAATATATTTAATTCCCAATAGCCTCGTATTTGTCACAATAAAATTAAATCGATAGTAATCGATATTCTTCATCCAGTTGTTTACAGATGATCATAGGTAACAGGGTCAAGTAGACCGTATGCTCGTTTTCTACTTAAATTATTAAAGAAGAACATAGCATAGCCGTTAACAGTAGGTTATTTATGTAAGTCACCGGCTCACTTTTATATTAGGCGACCATCTCAGTCCTCGGGAATAGCAACGCATCTGTGGTCGACTTCAGATAGAACTCCTGTCCTATATGAAGTTGCTTACGTATGTCCATGGGCGGCAGTAACCACTTACCATCAGGTGGGCTGCTAGCTCGTTTGCTACTTCGTATTTATAAAAAAAAAAGGTACCACTGATTCTTCTAAAATGATGTGCGTATTAGAATTTAATTATAACTGCTTTACTGTGAAGTAAAACATCGTGAGGAAACCTGCACATTTTAGAGTTCTTTGAAAAAAGGAGTTCTCAAAGGTGTGAAGTGTACCAATTTGCACTTGGCCAACGCGGTAAACTATGACCTGAAACTCTCTCATTCGGAGAGAAGACCCGTCCCCAGCAGTTGGACAATAATAAGTTGACGATGACGATGTTGTTGATGGTAATTTGACAGAATTAGCTAGAGCGGTGATAGTTCCGGAATTTAACCATAAGAGATTCTACCATCTTTATCTCGTTACAATTTCGGCGGTTAATGTTAATTTTATAACCCACTAATTACGTTCCTAATTGAATGTTTCATTATGTAAAATTAGTTAACATTTTCCTCTTGTAGTGTTTATAGTATGCATTTAAAAAATTACATAAATATTAATTTATAAGTAATTCAAAATGGTTAAAAAAATGTTTAATAATATTTATAACATGTGTAAACACAAACAATTTCAAGTATTATATTGGATATTAATAAATATTTATGTGTGTACAAATTACATAAGAAATAAGACGAGCCACATGGCCTAGCGGTCACCATACCGGTCTGACAGGCAGTGTGTTCGGGATTCGATCCTCGGCCAGACAGACATCTGAATGATGAGTTTAGATTCTGTTCTGGGTCTGGGTGTTTGTGAATTCGTCTTTGTGTATCCATGGTATCCACGACACAAGTGAAAATTCTAATGTGAGGCTCTGAATGTAGAAAGCGTGTTTACAAATTTGAATGTAGGTGTATTTTTCAAAAACTTGGGGAAAGCATAGCATCATGCATGCATTATGCATAGCATCGTGCTGCACCAACGCTTACTTGAAATACCTGATTTATAGGTTCGACCTGTGGAAATTTTTCTGTGAGTATAAAACAGAATGGTTGTTAAAATAGATAATAGTTGTGATAATTAAGATAGGACAACATATTTTCCTAACTACACTTCTTAATATATGGTTACTAAAGTATAAGGTAAAAGGTATTAGGTATAAGGTAAAATATTTATATGGGTACGAAGCAGGTATTTCCTCAGGTAGGTAATTCAATTGTGTGTTAATTTCTTATTGTGTTTCAATTATGTATCTACTTATCTATTGTGGTATAATTATTAATTATACTTTACTATTTAATAAAGGTCCAAAGGTAGCAAATAAATTTAACCATAAACCAGTATTTTAATTAAACATTAATTAATAATAATTGGAAGTAGGAAAATGAAAAATTAATACGGAAACACTATTATTAAAATAATTTCAATATTTCTATCTGTATGTTAAAATAACTTTTTAATGAAATTTACCTCAAAAAATAATCTTTGTAATTCGTAAATATAGTTTAGTCGTAGATATGAGCCTTTTTTACCTTCTGTTAATATTTGTTTTCCTTAATCCCATAATTGGAGGTAATTCTTTTAAAACTTAGAAATATAATAATAAAAAAAATATCCTATATATATTTTTTCATTTCAAAAAAAAATATGTAAGTGAAGAAGTAATTTATAAAAAAAACTCACCGATAAATTTCAGGTATTCCTCGAAATTGTCAGATGTTTTTAATTTATATTTTTTACCGAGACACGAATCCATTGTTTTATTTTTATTTTTATATTTCTTAGTTTGTCACAGTCAACACGTCGGAAGGTCAAGGCAAGCGAACATTTACTGCTGTTCTGTGCATATTCCACTAGACATTATTTCTTTATTTCATACCTAAGACTCGTGCTGTTACCCTCACTGTGTATGAGGAAGAAAGAGATAGAATAATAATATTTACTTGAATTGTACATGGAAGGGAATTATTTATAGAGCTCAAGTACATGTTTAAATAACTCCAATAATAATAATATGGTGCATGTGAAAAGTAAATTATTAAAATAGACGTACAAAAATAGTTTGATTAACTTTTGTTTTTTTTTTCATCTATATGCCTTATATAATTACCTATATCTCTAAATTACCTATACCTACGGAGATCGCGGAGTCCTCGCGTTAAGGACAGCCACCGGAAGGGATTTTGTGGGGTAGCTCGGGAATTTTTTTAGGTTTCCTCCTCGAAAACAAAAAAATAATAATGTGTGATGAAAGAAAATTGGTAATCCACGCTCTGTAATTACCTTACACTCTGTACAGTCACAAACAAAAGTATATGACTATGGGCACACCTGTAAAAATATCTGTCCATTTTTTTTCGTATTATCTGTCCCAAGAACGACTTCAATAATATCTCTACGAATAAAGCAAAATATCTGATATTCTAACAACCGCAAGACATTCTAACGTGAAGCAGTTATTGCATTTCGTTGGAAGGTTGCTGGTTCACTTGTATGTAAATATGAGGCGACCATTTTAGTCCTCGGGAGTAGCAACGCATCTATTTAGTCCTTAATTTATGTAGAATTGAAACAAGTAAGCAGGATATGGTATGCTTGAATTTAGTTAAAACTGGTCTATCTTTGCGTCAATCTCAGCTAGTACTTTTTGTCGTGAAAGGTGAAGTAGATTGCAGACAGTAAACACGAAACTTGTACATGTACCTATTTACTTAATGCAAAAAAACCAACTTGACTTGTTTCTTGCTTAACGCGATTCAGTGGGTTCTACATCATAATAGTATAAAATCCGGTCAAGTGCGAATCGGACTCGCGCACAACGAGTTCCGTACCATAATCTATAAAAATTGGCAATAAAACCACGTTTGTTGTATGGGAGCCTTTTTAGGGTTCCGTACCCAAAGGGTAAAACGGGACCCTATTACTAAGACTCCGCTGTCTGTCCGTCTGTCTGTCTGTCTCCAGGCTGTATCTCATAAACCGTGATAGCTAGAATGCTGAAATTTTCACAAATGATGTATTTCTATTGCCGCTGTAACAACAAATACTAAATACAATATATGAAGGTGGGTCCCCATACAATAAACGTGTTTGGTGTGTAACCCTTCGTGCGCGAGTCCGACTCGCACTTGACCGATTTTTTCAGGGATATTATGCGAGGGAAATGTACCTATCAACAGCGTAACTGTGCTCATTATCCCCTGCACATTAATTATCGCGTTTTAATCATTATACGTTACATGTCTCAATTACGTCAAGTGTATTCCTATTACAACATTCCTTCACTAACGCTTGTGGCAGCAAGTAGAATGGACAAAGTGTGTTTTTATATTAACGGAATTGAATATAGCGGTATGTCTTTTTATTATTTTTTGTTATTATTTTTTTTGTAAAGTAGGTATATTAAATATATGTTAATTATTTAAAAAAATATTAATGACGATATTAGGTTTATAAACGTAGTTTGCATCTCCTGCCGATCAATGAAAAAAACGTTAATATATAATTAAATTTTAACAATGTACCTACCTATATAGATTGAAAAAATGATTGTTTTATTTTTATTTTTTATTATCTCCATTAACAAACACTAAAATTAAAAGTGTTTGTAACAATATTTTTTAACAAGAAAATGAAAATTTACTTAAGCAATGTAAAGTGGAATAAATAATTGATGAAAATACCTATTATAAAATAAAATGTTATATACATATTGTTAACTTAAATATAGGATAATTAGGTATTTAAAATGTCCATTATTATAAGTATAGATATAACTTCGAAAACTCATAAGTGAAAGTGCGAAATTTGAACCTTTAAGCTTTTCGCTATCAGTATTAATTTAGTGACTATTTCAGCGGGATGTGAACTACCATCGTACACAACATTGAACGAGTTCATGCGTCGTCATGCTGAGCTCCGTGGTACCAAGTACATGTGTCTGGAGGGCGGGTGTGGAGCTTGCGTCGTCAATGTCAGAGCTACACACCCTAACACACAGGAACGGGTTTCCTTCTCTGTTAACTCTGTACGTATTCATTTACATTATTTAAGGCGGTAAAACGCTTTATGGTAAGACTCCGGAAGCGTTGGTGCTGCCACACCTATGTACTTCTGCCTAATAATTAACATCTTTTACATTATATTACAATGTTTTAATTAACATTGTATTATTATGTATAAATATTTAGGATCCGGGAGGTAAAGAGGGTACTCCTCGAGGCCCGAATATCCTTGCTCATCGCCCTTTTGTCGACTTGCCGTAGCATATGAGAGACCAGTAGGTAAGACGTACCGAGACAGAGACAGAGCCTAATAATATCAGTGCTATGCACTGTTGTGTTTTGTTCTAAGGGGTGTAGTATGGGCGACATTTATACCCGAGGCATTCCAACTTAGTCTTCGGAGGTAGCAGCGCATATGTGGCATACGCATACGTCAGGTTCTGTTCTTAACCGGGATTTGATAACAAATGTCCATGGATGGTAGTGGCCGTTTTCATCAGGCGGATGCATGCTCGTTTGCTACTTCCATATTGTAAAAAAATATAGATAGAACAGCGTAGAGGCGGTCTTACTGCCCTTCTTCCCGTGAATGACGTAGGAGGCGATTAATCGAAAAAAATAGGAGTAGCACTGCAGTGTCTTCAACATCCCGTGTAACATCAACATCTACTACGGTCATAAACACGCATGTCGTGCATGCTGACTTTTGGCAAAAACCTTCAGTATGTGAGACCTACATCCAGCAGTGCACTTCAAAAGACTGATAGATGGATGTGTTGCAACTAATACAACGTCTAACCAGCATACGACTCATTTATTGTATGTGAAGTGGTCATAACTGTTCATGAAAATAAACGCTGGTATGTGTAGTATAATATTATCGGCATTTCTCAGTCTTCTTTTTTGTATTTGGATTTTTTTTTGTGAAAGTTATATGTGTATGAAGGTCTTTATTC
>DWNE01002791.1:0-17969 GCA_018249875.1 Cecropterus toxeus | reverse complement strand
GGGACAAATTGATGGTTAGAGGAAGAGGGGGGGGGGGGGCAATTTAAAAATGGACTCTACACGACTATAAAACTTTCGCTTTGGTGTGTAATGTAAAAGCGAATGTTTTTCGAGCATGACTCTCCTTCTGACGCACTTAGGTCTGGCCTGACGCACTCGGGTCTGGTCTGACGCTGACAAAAATTTTATATGGGGGGCATAAAAAATCGATATTTTAAGGTGGGGCATGGCCTAATAAGGGTTGGAAACACTGCTCTAGACTATATATTCCTATAATACGACGTACAGACACTTGGGACTGTCATTAATATACTATTATGAGTAATGAGTTATGACAAATTAACATAGAGTGACACTCCAATAAACATTGGATCTCTCCAATGTTCTCTTTATCGCAATCGGACATGAGGTAATCAGCATAAAGCCCGAACTTATTAGGAGTCTGTAGGGTTACTACCTCATTGATTTAGCAAATACACGACTGAGTAATTAGAATCCTTGGCCCAGTTAATCAGTTAAGTTGTTTGATTAGTTTACGATTACTTATCACGATGCTTCCTCTCACAACTGTTCCTCTACGAACGGATTGATGAATATCTAATTAATTACACCGTAATATTGAAATCTGATGTGTTGAAGTTCTGTAATAATAATGTTGTGTGTAAGCAATAATTTGTGTGCTTAATTACTCAAGATTGGATCTGATTAATAATTATCTGTTACACTTCCTTTATATTTTTTTTACCTGACTTCGTCAGAAAGACCGTAATGGTTTTCGAGCGTATGTAGTACATACGCTACAAACATACATATAGTGTACATACTAGTGTACACTATATATGTGTGTTTGTACGCATGTATGTCCATTTCTTTGACGGATTTCGACATATGACATATCATTAAAATATTTAATATAAGTATTATTATAAAAAAGGACTGCTTAAAAACAAGAAAACCGGAAACATTAATACTTTTAACAACGTTACATGTACACATGGAGGTAGCAACCAAACATGCAGTTCACTTGATGGTAAGTGGCTACTACCCCGCTTGGACATTGTGTTTTGCACGCCATGGACACACAAAGACAAATACATAAACACCCAGACACCAGACAACAATTTAACTTCGTTATTCAGATTTTCGTCTAGCCGAGTGGCTAGACAGATATCTGAAACCTGGAACACACTTGACAGGTAGGTAAGGTGTACCTCCTCACAAGATGTTAAATATACGTAAATATACTTATAAATACTCTCCATTTACACTCAACTGTTTACTGGTTGTTATGCCACTAAGCCCTTAGGGATTGAGGCTGACAGCGACAGGAATGTGTTGTTACTTTCTCTTGCGGCGAATTGTCACGATTTAATTTAAATTGCAACTCTGTTCGGTTGCTTCGATCGTTTTCCAGTTATCACCAGCTTTCTTTGTTTTGCTTGCCTATAGAGATGCGAGTAGTGTCTTATTTGTGACGTGACTTATTTTTGACCAATTTTGACCCTCCTCACCCCTCCGTGACCATCCGTAGTATATAAGTACATCCCCACTAGTATCAGTTACTATCAGTCCCTTTTTAATGTCAATGTTGGTGATACCTCGTTAAAATATTTAAGGTATGAATTTTCTTTGACGTTTCTTTGACGTTTCTTTTTTAAACGCAAGTGATTTCGCGGGGCCCAGATAGTGTTACACAAGGCATAGACATAGATAAGTAATTTTATAGATGGCTAGCTTTTTCCGGCAGCTCCGTCCGCTTGGATGGCGCATCATAGGCGCACACTGTGAAGAGAATTCTATGTGGTCTAGGTCATGAATTATATGTATGTATGCGTAATTACATCTAAATACAATCAGTCCTTGCGTGAAAGAATATCAAACATTTATTCATACATTTTTCATTGTGCTGTACATAATATTCTTCGTGAATAAAGATTATTCCTTCTTCTTCTTCTTCATACTCATAAACTTTCGCCGCCATAACATCATATTAGTAAGTATAACTTCCAAGCACTTTAAGGAACAAATTACAGAGAGTTCTTTCTTATGGCAATAAATTAATAAGAAACGATCATAATAATTGTCGTTTATGACTTCCGTTTGTAGGTATTATAAGCCTTTCTCTCGCCATTAAGGGAATTCAACGCTTAGAACCTTAATCCCTTATCTATTACAACCACGTGCCATCTGGGAAGCCGACCTCCATTGCCTTTTGCGGCAAAACTGTTAATTGTGCCTTAGAAATGTGGAAAGTATGGAAGGAGTCGGGAACTTTTTGTGTCGTAATTGCAAGAATATAGCGAATTGAAAACAGATAACATTCCATCAATAACATTGTTGACAACTCCGTGAAATGACAATCCGCGTAAGTGACAATTTATTGCGACAAGTAAGTTATAGAATTTAATCAAATCATTTATTTATTGGTGTCATAATGTTAAGTACTATATGCGTTTCTCAAGCTAAATACAAAATGTAGTACTACATAATTTAAAAATTATTAATTACTTTATAACGCGTCAAAACGCAGCTTCAACGAGGGGGAAAGGGGGTACCCACTTAAGCATTATACTTTGAACAGGAACTGCATAAATGACGTAAACGAAAAAAAATGTTTTTTAATAATTTCAAAAGAGAGTTCAGAAGTCAGTTTGTAAACTAATAAACACGGAATATCTGTCATAATAATTTGATACATAATAGTGGTCCATAACCGTCTATGGACCTCCCAGAAGATACAACTTAATTTCTACACAACTTCAAGTACACTCTGCTGCCCTTGTGAAGACGATTCACTTTATATTCACAGATTGTCATCTTTTTTTATTACTGAAGAAGCAATGCAGTTCATCTTAAGGTTAGTGGCAACTGCCAACCATGCACGACCATCTGCAATCAGACGGCCGTGGTTGGCAATTACTATTGAAGGTCGGCGATGTGCTGCCATCGCTGAGGACTATGTTGGAATGCCTCGGAAAACAACGTCACCTTCACGATAGTATTCTAATCAAAATACCGCAGCGCTTAAAAATATTGTTATTAGGCAGAAATAGGTGATAGGCTGCGGTATTTTTGAAGTTAAACCACAAAAAAATTGACCTACTGAAATGGTAATGATGAAATTAAAATGATTGATTAACTTCACAATAAAACATTAGTTAACGGTAGCTTAGACGATTTATTATGCTGCCCTGACTTTGTAAGAAAAGTACCTATACCTACCTTTATGCGCACAGCCATACGAGTGCTATCCCCTTAATAAAAAGTAGTAGGAACCGCAAATAATTCAATTATTTTCTTAAATAGCTCATAATTAGACTGGACATTTTATGTGAACTAGAAATCGTAATAATAAAGCGTAAACAGACAAATCGCTTACAAAATCACAGTATGTCACTTTTTTTACCTAGGTACCTCATAATAATAAGATATAGCATGGTGGAAATAAATAGAACGCAATGCCAATTTTCCAGTATTTTGAAAAACAAAATTCGTTTACATTTTAGAGAGAGACTTAAACGTTTAAGTCTGTACTTTTCTAGAACGAAATATTAATTAGCTAGTCGATGCACTATGTTAGTAGTAGTCGTTTTATGTATTTAACTCGATTTACCGAAATATTAAATCACGTCTCTTCTGTTCTTACCGAGCGATATAACTTTATAATTAATGCTCTCGTTTTTTGCCAGTTCAAAAGCTTTTACGTAGGTACTTGTTGCAAATTCTAACAAAGTGCTTCAGCAATATTATCTTGTAAGATAGATTCTTGTACGTTATAATTCCATTTCTCTAACGCATACTCGAGAAACAACATCAAAGCAAAGCGATTATCATCGCCGGCAATGGAGCGGCAAATTGACTTCGCCGGATGAACGTTCCTACAGATAAAGTAAAGATAGACCAGCCAACACCAGAAATATAGTTTTATGCCTAATAAAAACACTTCTAGTCGTCTATTAGTTATTATTATTAGGGACCTTTTTTAGTCCATTCCTGGTAATAGACCTACCTTAATAGGCGCAACTCCAACCCGTCTTCTAAACTAAGTGGATTTCTGCTAATAAAAAACGCTAGAGCATCTATTAAAATAAAAGACTACATACATAATTATTAGCTTAAATTTAGGATTATTAAAAACATTTTAAACTAAACTTTAAAAAGAAATAATTTCGTGTCTAAATCTTAAACAGAATATAACACGGGTAAAGTTAATCTTACAAGACTTTAATTACTATTTATTTATGAATACAAATCTCGCAGATCTTGAAACTGTTTGTTGTGAACTCATTCTAACGTAATATATCACTATCGACGCTACAAATCTTGTAAAAGGACGCTAATTACGCGGTTATTTTGGTGCCGGCAACAAAGGCAAGCTGCGTCTGCAACTAACGAATTGAATTAGTCTTTGTTGCGCAGGCGCAGGGTTAACGACACAGCGGACCAGCGAACAGCGTGTTGAACAGTAACGCTTGTATGCAAGATTATTGTACTTATTGCGATTTAATGTTGTAATTGCAATTGTAACATACGTTAGACTATTAGACATACGATACGTTAGGTCGTTTTTTGTTGACTGATTTATTTTTAAGTGTTAATCAGAGAGGTTATACGGTGATTGACAACTCGGGTGACGCGGGCACCATACCGGTCTGACATGCAAAAGATGCCGGGTTAAATCCCGGGCCAGACTGGCATTTAAATTATGAATTTAGATTTTTACTCTGGGGTCTGGGTGTTTTTGTATTCGTCTTCTTGTGTCCATGGCATTTATACAAAATACGATATACGATTTTAAATATAATCGTGGCGCAGCTTAAGTACATCGGCTACCGGTCTTGTAAGTCGAATATAAGGCCTAACTGTAATTCTTTACCATGTTTATGCCGAACTCCTTTAAAGCCTGCTATTCAAAGAGCAACTTTTAATCGCTCGGTTTGCTTGGTATCTTGTTTCCAATATACTAATCTAGCTTCTTATATTACTTAAGATTATAAATGCGTAATATTATGAGGACGTATTTTAAGAATGTGTTAGTTAAACTCTTTCACGCAAAATCTACTTAGTCACATTTCGCTGAAATTTGGCACTCAGAAAGTGTTTGGCCTGGATTAACATAAAGAATAGTACCGTATTAAACGAGATCGAAGCTGCCGGAGATGCTGGAATAAGCTACTCTCATATAAAAATCTCTGTTTAAATCAAAGGTAATCTATAGGTACTAATATTATAAAGCAGTAGAGTTTGTTTGGTTGAATTTCTGGAAATACTGATTCCAATTGCAAAATTATTTTTGTGTTAAATAGTAAATTTATCGTGGATGCCTTTATGCTATATAATATCACGCTATGTTTGTTTGTTCTTAATAGATTGTTCTCTGATAAACGCGGGTGAAACTGCGTGGCACAGCTAGTTATAAAAATGACAGAAAATAAAATTGGATGTAAGAGTCGGAGCATGAATGTTCGCTTACTCTTAATTAACACCACGCTCAATAAAACAATTTCTATTATTTATATAAATGATACTTTTACTTTCCCGCTTACTCACACGGTATTAAAATCGCATTATCGCAGTTGCGTATTAGTAGACAGCTTTATACACATGAGGCCCCAAAGCAGACGAGGCCAAGCATATATGGTCACCAATGTTTATGTTATGCGAGACGTGGTCGCGAAAATCATTATAAGGTTAACCACCCGTTGTTTTTGACAGATTGCTTTGTTTGTCTAAAGCTAACGATTGTATTTGACAACGTATTTCTAACAATCTTTCGGGACATGCGATCATAAAAATAGAAACTTTGCAACCGCAAATTCACGATGTTGCGACCACAGTATCCGTAGGTAACAACTTCGCAATCACCTAAATATTATATATGGTACATTAATAAAATAAATTTATTAATGTACCATGCCATAAACTCAGAAACCTTCGTGGACTGATGCCCAACAACTTTACTTAATATTATCACATGATGCATAGTTTACGATTCTATAAAGAACATACAGACAAACATTTCTATATATGTAAATTAGTTACTTCGTCGTGTTTATTTCGCTTTTTATCCGTATTTTCGAATAGGTTTCTTATTATCACATCACTAAGACGCATCCGGCGATTAACTTACGCCGTTATCATATCTTGTGATAGCCTATAGAGGATAATAGATGTTTTACATTCAAAATACTTGATTTTTTAATATAATAGTAGCAGAGACCATGCAGTGATGGTAAGTGGCCACTGCCGTCCATGGACATCTGTTATCATCCTTACATAAGATTGCAGTCTTACCTGAGGTTAGCCAAAGATGCATTACTACCTCTGAGGATTAAGTCGCGCCTCGAATAAGTATGTCGCCCTTACTACACCCTTCAGACCGGGAAACAGCAGCGCATAACATTGTAGTTATTAAGCAAAAATAGGTGTTGTGGTATTTCTTACGGAATCGAACCACAACGAGTTCAACCACCTTTAAGAACCAATGTAACAACTGTTTTACAGGCAAAGCAATCTTGCAAGTCTATCACGCAATTAATTTCACAACATTGACATCATAACCGTTGTACTACCGCTAACATATTCACCGAACAACACATTACGGCGGCCATCTTGCAAAATAATCCTAATCATTAGCTTTCGACGGACACGCAAGGACATTTCAAAGTCCCACATTTGTCATTCCTCTGATGTCCAATGTACGTTCCATACGTGTCCAATGTGTTGATATAACTAGGTAATTATCACCTCGCAAACTATCGTATGAACGAAAGCGTCTTAAACTTTCGTTTTTAAGTAAGAGGCATAAGGGTAGGATGTTAGTGAAAGCTGTTATGCAAAAGAAATGAGTAATCCTTATTAACTTTGTTAAAACAATATTTGTTAGTTAATTTGATATTGGCGACGGAAATATAATGATATCCAATGCAATACTTTCTCCAAATACGGTTTTGTATTACTGACTATATATAAAAATATTTTCGTTACTGACTGTGTTGGTGCCACACGTTATCAGTATTCAAGATCGCCGAGCACACAGTGAAGTCAGCGCGTGAAAACCTATTGAATTGCCTTGCCTTGAATTTAAGCAAAGCATTGCGGCAAATATTTGCCTACTCATAACAGTATCCGTGTGTATTCGTTTTAATTTCAAACAAAAGTTCTAGTTAAAAACAACCTAATATTCAAAAGAATGTTAATTGCCACAACATCAAAAGGTCTGCGCAAACATAAGGTCTGATCAAAATGCAGTAACGAACCACGGAGCCGGACTGGAGGCCGTGAGGCAATAAAGTTGTGGAACCCTCTTCCCTAAATATTTTCCAAACTATTTTTTTTTTAACGCCCACCCATGTAGAAAAATTATTCAGTGGAAAAGTTTTTTTTTCGCCGAATATTTTTTTCAAACTCGAGTGTGGGTTGTAGCCTGTATCAGACGCCTTCCGCTAAATCAGGCCCTGACGATCCAGATGATACTGTCACAAGGACTTTAGAATGCATTGTGTTCTAATAAAGTCTGCTATGCTAGCCTTTCACCAATTAACAGCGCCTTTCAAATAAACATCTACGTGCGTTTGTATTACTTCATTCACAACACGCCTCTAAGTTTGTTGCTTCGTCCCCAGAGGTTGAACAGATAAATAAAGTTAATACGGGAATCGCGCTTAATCGGGAATAACCCTTTCTCTATGTGAACTTATTAGCCAGAGAGTTCAGGCGGTTCGGGTTCTTAGTCTACGTATTTAGAATAACTTTTGTATACCAAAGACAGTAATGAACGAGCATAAAGCACGAAACAAACGAACGAACAAACGATTGAAAGAACCTGATGATTAATCATTACTGCCACTCATGCGTATCTGTTATCAAATCTGTGTAGAACAAGTATTCTAGCTGAAGCTGATCACATATGAACTGGAGACTGGAACGCTGGAAACCATATCCTCTCACCAAAACGCAGAACTTCTTCATGCTAAAAATAAAATTTGGCAGTGGTACCTCCCCGGTCAAGCCATGTTTGTTCTTCTACCTTTCAGATGCCAAATGCTCTGCTCCCAAAATATGTTAATCATATCTGCATCATGCATTGTACATTGCGGTACACTCATTACCTTAAACATTGCGTGATGACTGGCCACACCTACGTGGGAAAGAGCCATATAACCTTCACCGGAGGCAGTGAAATAATCCTTATTATTAGTAAACGTACTGATTAGTATTGGCTTTACGACATAAGATTGAAAAAACTTGATGAGTGAAGTACAAATATAAAAAATTGGCGTTATTACTTCATTATTCCTATACAAATGTGGTTTCAAAACTCAACTTGTTAGTCACGTGTACAATATGCGGTCATAATTTTATGATTATTCACCAGATGTATTTGTATGTTCTAATACATAAGTGATCAATGTATCAATTTTCAACGGTTTCAAGGTTGTAATGAGAATCGTTATCTATGTAATAACATATATGTCGCCTTTTTCTTTTTATGGGGATAAAGTTTTAGGCAAATGACCAGGACAAGCGATGTTAGAACGTGTCAATAGTTCTTATTATTATATTATAATTTCTCGAGATTTAAATGAGGTTAGCTACAAACGCATTGCTAGAACTGAGGGCTAAGTTGGCACCACTCGAATACGCCTTCCAATTTCAAGTGGATGATCCATGAGTGGCAGTTCTTTATCTATTACTTTTATATTGTCGTCAATCCATTACAGGTGTCTTGTCCTACCGGTGGGCACGAGTCTTCTCTAAGAGTTCAGACTATTTTCATATAGCTGGATAAGCGCTTTTGGTTGAGTTCACACGAATTTGAGAAATATTTTTAGGATTGTACAAACAGGTTATATTGCGTATTTTGCCTCGCCGTTAAAACAAGTCATAAAGTAAGCCAGCCACTAATTCCAATACAGTCACCAGAGACACCTATTTAACAATTTTTAAGGAAAATAGATATAATAATTATATCATAGGTTTATTTGTAAAATATTTTTAATTATGCGGTGATGATGACATATAGTAAAGGTTCCAATTTACCACATAAAAGCATAGTGGTCAATGACGTATGACATTAAAAATCAAG
Organism: Cecropterus toxeus; assembly: GCA_018249875.1. Taxonomy (NCBI): domain Eukaryota; kingdom Metazoa; phylum Arthropoda; class Insecta; order Lepidoptera; family Hesperiidae; genus Cecropterus; species Cecropterus toxeus. The sequence continues at coordinate 8,881 of DWNE01002791.1, read as the reverse complement.
TAATAATGGGTACTAATTATTTTCCTCAAGTTAATGCGTCATCACACGTTAACGTCTCGTTAATTGGTAGCAAGCTGATATACAAAATAAACGTAAATACCACGGGGATTTGATTATATTTTGCCAAGTCTCATTTTATTATGAGGCCACTTTCCACAACTCGTCAAAAGATGGTATTCTAAACAACGCTATGCAAGTTATCTCAGTATTTTATTTAAATACATTCTGAACTGAGACTGGTGGAGCAGGGTCGCTCTACAGTAACGATCTAACGGGAGATCTCCCTATACCAAAATTGATGAATAAGTCGATACATGCATCTTACTAAATAATTAGGAAAGGTCGGATTTGTGTGTGTTTATTACTATTTTGCGCAAAAACTACTGATCGGATTATCACTGAAACTTTCACGCACAGATAGTTTATAACCTGGGTTAACAGATGAAAACTGATTACTGATAATCGTGAACAAAGTGGGCGGTGTCGCGAGACTAACTTAGCATTTTATAAATATTATGGATTATGGATAGCGCTGTATTTATGAATTATAATTACTGACAAAGTACTATTTTTTAAATTAATAACCGAAATATATGATTTTCATTAAAAGTGCAGGCAAGAGTTTTAGAAAGATTATGGTGTTAATAACATTCCTCGGTGGAGTAGAAAGATAGTTAAATAGTTTAATCGTTTTTCTCAATTTAATATGAACTAGTAGACTAATTCTCATAACTAATAAGAAAATACGTAAATACATACTATCTTAAGGAAAATATCAATCTCCATATGATTATTTCCAGCCCTCCTACCGAGTATGCCTTTCGAAAGAAATCGCATGTTTGTAGCTCATTAATTTATTCCCTCCTCCTATAAGGTTATGAACGCACTTGCGATTATACTTAAATACTAGTTGAAATCTCAATCTCAAAGTGATCCTATCAAATCTTATTTTTTCGTCAATGCGCTTAGACATACTGCATTATCTAAAGAAATAATCTTTTTCTGTCCATTGATTTTAATGCTGAAAACGACTCAACTGATTTTGACAAGACTTTAATGCAAAAACACAGGGGTTCGCAAAAAACCTCACGAAATTAATGATCGTTCCGTCTATTATATTTACGTGTGGCTTACGCCTATAAATATACTTGTACCCTTTAAAATAAGTCAGTTATTTTTGTCAAATGTGATTTCAAACATTCAGACAAATGGATGGATCAACGGGCTAGGACTTACCTAGATCAAAATTTTGAGCAATTAACCAGTAATACAATTATTATTTTTAATCTTTTCGAACCGGACAAATCACTTAGCGAAACATACTACATTCCATCAGCATTAGACGATAACTGCCCTGAGGCATCACATCTGGCAACTAAAACGTACCGTCTCTAAGACACCTTTACAATCGAGACTTCAAACTGGTTCGTTATCCAATTCATTTACTATTAAATCATTTCTGTGCAATAAATGCTGACCTACAAAGAACATTTATGAGACATTATTCATATTATTTGCCGTTTCACTTTCTTATGAGGCGACCATCTCTTAGGAGTAGAAATGCACCTGTGATTGATTGATAAAAGCCTTGTACTATATGAGATTGCTTGCAGATGTATCCGGGCGCCAGTGACCATATATCAACAACAACCTGTTCGTGATAATGGAACCGCCCTAAGATGGTACAAGTATTTATTAAAAACGTGTTTTTATCCTAGAGGGTTACATTAGAACGCATCGTGCTGGCATTCAAGGTAAAGCTTTAAAAATCACCATTTCCAAATGATTTGAAGAGTTCTCCTTCATGTTTTCTGGTTGACGGTACCACTGCAATATCTATTTGCAGGAATATCGCAGTGTTCCAGGGTAGGTTAACGGTGCGATCTACTGGAGATTCCGGAACCCCCTGCAAGTGTTGTGGAACTCCACCGAGGAGTTTTAGTGTGTAAAAATCCCACATAATCCGAAGTCCATATAACATAACATACGAGTAAGACCTTTTTGTGAGAGAAATAAATTATTTTCATTTCATTTCATTTTCAGTCCAAGGCTTTAGTGTACCTTTTGAAAGTTTCTCCCTCGTCAACAATAAAAAGGTATAACGCAATGTTAAGCCCTGTTGTGTTCTGGTCTGAAGGATGTGGCAAGGAAGACATACTTACCCAACTGCCACTTACCATCAAATGAACTGCATTCTCGTGTGCTACGTCTGTATTAAAAATGTTCTTGAGCGACATGTACCACATTTTATCAGGTGGATTATATCTTTGCTGCTTCTTCCGTATTATAACACATTGTTGCCATCATGAAGTCCACTTCTATAAGCCACGCCTGTACATTCTCAATGCTTATGTTACTCGTAATATGGTTTACGACTACTCACTTACATAAACAGCTGACCGATTCTAATATGTATATTACTACAAGCGGCAATATTTTACGTTGCAACAATACTCAATTATTATGTAACGGAATAAAACATCAGTCATGGAAAGCTAGTATTTTATTAAATTATATAAATATACTATGTTTCATGCATCAGTACCTACGAAGACAAACCATGAAAGATTCTACCACATAAAATATTAGCAAGAGGTGAACACTGTTTGAAGCAGCATCACGCACGCACGAAGCGGCTTATGCACAAACCTATTTTTTGTTTTTGAGGGGGAAACCTTCAAAAGGTACCCGAAGCCGTGAGCCGACGCCAGGTTATGTGAGCTTCTCACCGCACTTCCCGTTGGCCGACCTTAACGATGTGTGGAGAACTCCAGGATCTCCAACGGAACACATCCGGAGTCCTCCAAGAGCTTCTCTGATGTTTACGACGGCAGTGACCACACATGCAGTCGTCCTTTCTGGGGTCACTTGACTAAACGGTTTGAGCTACGACAGGCAGGCAATATCTAGTCCTATTTCAGTCCCGGTAATACAGGGTCACACGCACATAAACAACTAGTTTTTATTTTAATTTTGCACAAATGTCTACTTTAATTGCTGCTTAATTGCTCTATTCTCAGTTCTCAGAACTATTACGGGAGGTTGCATCACGCGTTACACTCGCTTTCATTGTTTCACCTGTATTAACCGAAATTAGATAATTCATTTTGTCGCGACCGCCTGGGAACATCTCTCCGCTTTCATCACAACGTAATATTCATTGTCTCGTTTTGTTGATGCTGCATCATCGAGGGTATTAGAACCAGGGAGTCTCGTTATTTATCATCAGAAAGTCGGTCAGACTGTGACAATAAATACAGACGCTTTCCACTGGCATATATTACTGACATTCACAAACATTCAGACCCACATTACACACTGAAGTGTTTGGCTGGAAATCTAATTTGGAACCCGTTGCTTACTAGATACATAAGAGTTTTAAAAATCGCACATATTTGAATTCATTACATTATATCATAGATGTTACAAGAGAAAACGAACGATTAAGTAAAAAAATACCGTTAGGTCTATTTAAGTCATGCATTCAATATGTCAATAATATATGATAAAAAACATTATGCACCTATGTCAATTAGTAGTAAGCTATTTAAATGAAGTTTGGGGTAACGAAGTAAAATTTTGTCAATGTAGAAATTATTTCCAACGTTGCACTTTGTCCCACTAGCTACACAAGTTAGTGGGGCAAAACAATAATTATTATTACGGTACCAAATGACTTTAATCTAAATGCGATTAGTAACGAGGATTTGTGGATATATATGGTGACTCCCTCTAACTGCTTGTCACTCTTTACGGATCATCTGATACTTGATTGTCACTTTACAGCCGGCCGCCCTTTCACTTAAGTGTTTCAATTTATTATACAAACAAAAGATTTTATTTTATTCTATTGCACGTTTGTAGAAAAGAAAGCTGCCGATACATCACCGATGATATTATAATGACAGAGTGAAATGTTTAAATTCATTGTATTAACTATACCTATCGTAATTGTTTTATTACTCAGGTAATAAAACAATATGCATGTACTTACCAATATGTTAAGTGGTTTGAGCTATTTAAAAATGCCGCCAACAAATAGGGAAAAAGAGGGAGGGAGGGCGCCTTTTTTATTATCGTGACAATATGGGTATCAAATGATAGCCAGTAAATAGAACTTTTATAAAGCGTTAAATTAGATATATCATTACGACCAAAAATGTTTTAGGAAGTCGGGTTTTCTGTTTTACTATTTTTAACAATGTTTATGCTTGTAATAAACATACTGGTATGCTTTTCACTTTTAAAAAAGATTGTAATAAGATAGCATCGGTACATTAGTGGGAGGGCATCCACACCCTTCCACTGAAACGCAAGACCTACTTCATGCTAGAAATAGGTGTGGCGGTGGTACCTTCTCGAGCAACACATACTGGTTTACCGTTTACTTTCAAGTTGTCGATCTGCGTTAGAGAATAGATATACAGATAAGAAAATAAATTGGAACACCTAATGTCGAATAATTAATGTTAGTTAATATTATAAAAACATATTCTGATCAAATGTTTGCTTACTTCCACTCACATATTGAGTAATTGCTTACGAAGTGAGTTGTGGAATATTTTATAGCAATTAGCAAAAAATAGGTAAATATGAGGTGAACGTGTAATGTGATATATTATAAGAAACCACTCATAGCATCTACGATTAATTTGGTGCAAGTTTGTGACTATTACTTTTTGCGTTGTTTGAATCATAAGACTTTTGCAATGAAACGGATAATTGTCATAAATATTTATTATTTGATTTTTTTAAAGAATGAATTATCAGTTTGATTCAAGTATACTCCTACTCATGGACATCTTCACATAGAGCAGGGGTTTTATGTGAAGTCAATCACAGATGCGTTGCCACTTCCGAGGAGTAAGATGGTCGCCTCATATATAATTGAGCTGACAACCTTCAATCGAAATGCAAGAATTATTTCACACTAGAAATAGGTGTGGCGGTGGTACCTCGCCGAACTACATTGGTTCTACTACCCGGAAAAATTGACTGACTGATATCTAAAATTTTAAAGGCAAACATTATTTTAGTTGCAGGGCCATTATTTTTTGGTGGTTAAGAATTAAGTACTTATATAATAGCAATCGTTGCTGTATACTTACATTGAACACTTATTTGTACCTAAAATTGTATCACTTATTTAAGTACCTTAATATTATCTTATATTCTGTCTATACATTAGCCTTTATCAACCCATCTAAAGCCTACTTTAGTCCTCACTCTTGGCTGTTGATATTGGTCACCAAAAACATATTAATTAGTAGACTATGACTTATTACTTACGACTATACTTATGACTTATAACTGATCTGGCCGCAAGGCTGTCAGTCAACCACTATACAAACCACCACCACAGGGACAGAGAAAGTGGTACTCAAGGCCGACACGACGAACCTATAAAATTACCTAATCTAAATGCCCATAGAATGTACCCAAGTGTGACATGGCAACGTCACGTGGCACCCATTAATATTCAGTTTAGCACCCATTGTGTAAATGACCGTTTGTTTATATTGCACAAATAACTTTCTCTTTATCACTCAGTTACTGGCTGATAATTGTTTAATCTCTATCAGTGTTTTTCAGACTTTATTTTGGTGAATATTTAATATTTAGGGGATCAGGAAAATGTGCGACCATTTCTTCCCCTTTTTGTTTATTTATAAAGTTCACTTGATGAACCAGGTTCACGCTAGAAATAGGTGTATATACGTACGCTAAATATAGGTGTATATGTAGGTATATTGTAATACTTTTGCTTCATTATTTTGACAAAAACTCATATAAGCGTTAAATTAAATATACCATTATGAATAAAAAATCGTTTTAAGCTATCGGGTTATTTGTTTTAATGTTTTTAACGATGTTACTGGTTGTTGATATTTACGTACGTAGGTACAAAACAAACGTCCAATGATACCGTATCGTAAAAACAATGGCGCGCGGAATGCAGTCCTCTTGTTTTCCGCCCGCAATGATAATGACGATTATTTTATGTTATTGCCATGATGTTTGCATAATATGTTTTATCCGTATTATTTTTATTAAATAATATTTTTAGCAAACGAGCAAGCAGCCCACCCGATGGTTAGTGGTTATTGCCGCCCATGGACATTTGTAAGCAACTTCATATAGAACAGGGGTTCTATATGAAGTCGACCACAGATGCGTTGCTACTTCCGAGGACTGAGATGGTCGCCTCATATAAAAGTGAGCCGGCAACTACACCCTTCCACCGAAACGCACGAACGCTTCACGCTAGAAATAGGTGTGGCGGTGGTACTTCCCAGGTCGAACTACATTGGTTCTACCACCTGGCAAATAATAATAAAATGTACATATTTCTATTAATTAAATTGACTAAACAATACTGGACTACTGGAGGCTTTAGAAATCGACTATAGACGTGTTTTTCAGTAAGCAAAAGGGAATTTAGCCTTCAGTAGCTTCTTCTAAAAAGCTTTAAATAAATTTGTTAAATACAATAACAATTATGGTAACCATGTTTACCAAAAGAAAATAACATTAATAAAAAAGGACGCACGTACACCTTTTTAAGAATCTAACATCCGTAAGAAAGCTCCATAAGAATCTCATTAATGTGCATCTATCAAACTTTTTCTGGACGCACATTCTAAATTTGAGCTGAATGATTACAAACTTATCATTTGTATGCAAAACACTGAATGAGTGCGTAGCTCTATCTCAACTACATTGCAAAAGACGCGTGGTAAATAGAATCTATCGATCATTATCGTATAATCAACAAGTTCTCATTACTGATTACGCAAATCATCTCCCGATACGCCGTGAAGCCTTCCGTAGAAGCCTGTCGCTGTCGCCAGTTCGCGTCAGAAGGTGCTCGGGCGCACACGCGCGTGTGACGTCACAAGTGAAGTGTTGTGATCGTGCTTTTGAACTATCTACCCTTTATTTTGGCAATAGAGGGACAGATGGAATAGTTTTGTGCTGGATAATTCTTCTGTTTTTTGCCAGGGTACGTCCTTATTGATATTATCATGAAATGCGTTAATTTTGGCTTTACACGTGTCAAGATATTGGGTATTAATACGTTATCTGTGTCCATTTGAACGCTAAATATCACATTGGTATGCGTTTTACTGATTTGAAAATTCGAATAAATTAACATTATCATTTTCGTATCGTTGCGTATCCGTGTTGGTTTTGGACGCAATCATTGATTTTAATGATTAAAAACATGTTGTGGATTCATTTTGTTGAATTGATCAGCAAATTGAGCTTCGTTATTGACTTATTCTCCTATTCACGTCGTATAGGAACTTTGTCTATAATGCTTAAAATACAGATTATATCAGGTATAGGATGTATACTTATTGTAACAAATTTAAAATTTGTTTGCCTTGAGGTTGACAATGATTATTGCAAGAGCTATTTATAGCCAGAATACACGAAAAGTACCTTATACTATATATGTATTATATATCTTAGTCTTTGATTTAATCTTAACTTTCAGCCGGTCGCGGTGATTGTTGGCAGAAAGCCCAATAGGGGAGGCCCTTGTCCAAGAGTGGACGTTAAAAGGCTCAGGATGGAATTATGTTATTAGATGTTTGTATAATGTCATCATATATATTGTTCATATAAGTCATTAAGCTCCTTATCGTCTGTCCTTGCGTGCGTGCGCGACCCGAGGATTCAGATTACACTGCTTTGTGTCGACCAAACTGACACTGAGAAAGTTAACCCAATACATACATAGGTACTTTTTTTCCGACTGCGTCAGAAAGAGTGTAATGTTTTTCGAGCGTATGGATGAATATATGTCCATTTTTTGGCACGCACTACAGCCCAAACGGCTTGACGAATTGTGACGTATGACATATCATGAGAATCGTCTCAGTTTGCATATCTAAATAATTTTTAAAAACGGCATCATATCTAAATAATTTTAGAAAAACTCATATAAGCGTCAAATAAAATATATATACCTATCATCATGAAAAAAAAATCGTTTTAAGCAGTCAATGTTTTTAACGATGTAACTAGTTAATGAGCATGTCGTTTTTTACTATATTTGAGGTAACACTCACCAAAATTGTTATTGTATAGCTGACTCCAATTCAATTTATTAGTGTTTACCTACTTCATTGGTAAAACCAACTAATTAAATAAATAAATACCAATGTGACACAGCATGTCACAAGATTATTACATCCCAAAGGCCCTATCCGAAGATCACAAGAATATCATGTAATTAAGGGTTGCGTACAAAAAGGATAATCTCTTGACCCGTAATAGAAAGACACTTTAAATTCTTATAGTATCCGTATAAAAACGCGTACAAAATTTATGTGATAAGTTACAAATTAAGAGCGTTACCATACAATCTATATTTGACGCTGTTAACAATTTATCTATTGAACCGTTATAAGAAGATAGTTTAAAACGATTTAAGCTCGTTATGGTTTTTCAGTAAACATGAAATTTTATTGAGTAGATACTATGTATTTGTTCATATTATGATAATTAACCGACGTTGAAAAGGAGGTGGTTCTATGTTCGACTGGTTTTTTTTTTTGTACGTTTACCAATTTCTCTGCCATTTCTGGACCGATTTTCAAAATTATTTTTTTATTTAATTTTATTTAAAATAGCAATAGAAAATTATGCCAATATTTACCCAATTGCGTCAGAAGGAGGGTAATGTTTTTCGAGCGTATGTATGTTTGTTTGTTGTGTATGTCAATTTCTTTGGAACGCGCTTCGATCAAATATGTACTAGATTAAGGGTTACGGCACCAAAAACGGCATGAGAAATAAGAACACAACATGAAATTGTGGTCTTATTTCAATTTAGTATCGTCAAACTATAGCCAACGAGCGGACGCGTTAT
>DWNE01002790.1:0-17972 GCA_018249875.1 Cecropterus toxeus | reverse complement strand
ATAAACCGTTCGACTGTTAAAAAAATGCATTCTTTTAAAGTACTGTTAATTTCGCTAGTCGCTTATAATAACTTCTTTATGTGTATCTAAATTTAATAAATTTATTTCCAGAAATAGAAAACAATCGTTTTTTAATTACTTATATAAGAAACTTATAATAACGTTATTATATGTGTATTTAATTTTAATTAATTTATTTCCAGAAATAGAAAATAATTATATAAAAAGAAAATATTGTGAGCTAGGCATGCGGGAAGAAAATACTAAATTCGTATAAAAAATAAAATTTGCAAAATATCACATTAAGTGTATTTTTATTAAATAAATCCTGTACTCATTCTAACGATCTAGCGAACTCGTGAAAGCCGTAAAAGTCAATTAAATTAGTACAACGAGGAATTTGATCTATGAGATTGTAATGGAGGTCTAAGTAGTGGGTAATTGTTTAACGAGTGTTTGGGGTTAACTGATACGATCTAAGCGCCAGCACGCAACACTGCCGTCACGTCTGAGTTCTAATTACTAAATACTATTACGTATGATATGTATTTATGAAATAAATTATGTATTCATATACGTAAATACCCGATAGCATATGTCGAAGTGTGCAAATCTGTTTAGAAATTGGAATTCCATGTACAGTGTACACGGCCCTGATATTCTGACGATTTTTTCGAAATTCTATATTTTATCTGATTTACCTATTTAGGGATGAAACAAAATAATTTTTCATTATGTTCCGATATATGTAATGAAAATTTCAATTTGCTTTTGTTAATGTGATAGACTATAGATTAACCCCATCGTATTTTGAGGGTCGACACGCCCTCAAATAAATGGGAAAGTAAAGGTTTGATAACGTTAATTACTATACATAATATGATACACGACATTCTTAGAAATTCATACTATACGATCAGATATGGCACGTTAATCGTAAAATCTATCAGTCTTTCGATTATAACAATATTTTCTAAAATCTACTTAACAGGATCTATTTACAATTAACTTATATTAATTCATTTATATCGAATACGTATGCTGCATTTACATGAAAAACAATTTGTCTACAGAACAAATTTTGTGTATTTATTTTGTTCAATCATAAATAGGTACTATAAAACATTTTTGGTTCTGATTCGATGCGTCGGTTTCTGTCAACAGAATTAAATAAGTTATTGAAATTATCAATTTAATTTTTGCTTATCATAATGTGAAGGATTTCAATTTATTGAAGTTATTATATTTATTTAAATCACATTATAGTAAAATTACATCCGTGGGATATCTTCCAATTGCATGATAGTGTAAGTATATCATTATTAGTTTACATGTTACAAAAACAATCTGGTTTATAAACGATAAACACTATGTTAGTAATTTGAGAGTGTGAATTAGATTAAATGTTTAGTAAATAACTTATTTTGCAGAAAAAAATGTACGGAATTTTTAAATTTAAAAAAGTTGAGTAAAAATGTGTAGGTTTTAGTAAAATTATTTTTTTAATCAAATTTGAGTAAAAAACTAATCTATGATATTAAAAGAGCATTATTTACAGTTTTCCGTGAAAGTGGTTGTGCTAAAACTGTATGTAGCTTCCATTAGTTGATACAAAGTATTAACCTTTATCAAAGCAGAATATCGCACACTCATCGGAACTAATGTTTCGTGATCTATTTTCATTTGCGTGAAGTCAAAGCGTCGGAACATTTTTGACTTCTTATACGTAAGATAAAGCAAACTATAAATATTTATAAAAGATAAAACAGAATAAACTATCTACTATTTTCTGATTGATGTTCTCTACAATTTACACGATTCACGATGACGATAAGCATTATTTGAGAAATTTAAGAATGTTATTACAAAAGATATTTCGAAGCAAATGAAATTTCAGACTGGTTTCAAATATAATGTTGAGCCTACTTACAGAAGGCAAAACATTTTCCATTTCCAAGAAATAAGACTAATCGCATCATTGAATATGCAAGTTAGTCTAACAACAAGAAATATACGTAAGGTATCGTCATCGTAGAACCACATGTAGTCTTTAAGCTTTAGCAACTTTAAAATATATTTATAGACAATTTGATTTATGTAACACAACATCCATTACGAGTACTTAACATAAAACAGAATTCTTAAGCTATCTAGAGTGGGTAATAGTTATTTTAATTCAGACTGCGTTTTAAGTATGTATCTGAGCATACTGTATTTATCTACTCATAAATTTAACAAATTTGTAATGCCTATTTCAAGCTACGACTATTTTAATCAAGTAGTTTTTTGTCTTTAAAATATATTGATTTGCCAATATTACTATCATTTAGCACACACTTGTCCTTGTCTTGGCACCTTATCACTGCAGTACTGTTCCATAGCACAATGTGATTACGGCTTGTCAGCTGATGAGAAGCGCCGCGAGGACGATGTGGGACACGCTCTTGATGACGTCGGAGCTCGATGATTGGGTCGACTCGTAATCTAAATACAAGTAGGTACATATTATTCAAATGAAATATTTTTCCAGGTGGTAGAACCAATGCAGTTCCACCGGCGAGGTACCATCGCCACACTCATTTTGTAGCGTGAAGCAATTCTTGCTGGAAGGGTTTGTATGCGACCAACTCAACCCTCGGGAGTAGCAACATGTCTGTGATTCATTTCAGATAGAACCAATGAAACTGTGTACATGAAATTGCTTACAAATGTCCATAAAAAGCAGAAGCCGCTTATCATTAGATGCATTGCATGCTGATTTGCTATTTCAATCAGATAAAAACAGTACATGCCTTTGTAGTTTCTTCGGAATTCAAGAATCATCACGGTGCTTCTACCTGTTTCTGCGTAATAACAGGAATTAGCCGCTACTAAGTCCTGGGTTTAAGGTGTGAGACATACTTAACCAAGGTAACATAGCCCTCAGGGGCAGCAAAACATCCGTGACTAATATAATGTAAGACTTTTGTCCTATTTGAGATTGATTACGCTCTGCATGCTAGCTGTACCTTCGTTTAGTACTTACATATATGATTAAATAGTCTCTAATAAAATATTGATGTGTTTTTCATTCAATGTGCAATGACACCTGCAGGTGATGTAAAACTTTCCATCAGTTTATAACAAAGTATTTACGTTACATATATTACCTAAATGTATTTAGAGTAGATTTATTTTCAATGCATGTGTTTTTCTTTATTTGGAATATTCACTCAAGTACGATTCAAAATACTCGCCTTCAGTCAAAACGTTTATTCAGAATTGATGGAAACTTTGCAAAATCTCTTCTTATTTTGAAACTAAATCCTATTGGTTGATTAAAACCATCTTTCGCTGTGCTAGCTATTGTTCCACTGGTGACAAGTCTTGCTAGACAGTCGAGCCTTAATTATAACGAACGACGAGAACCATTGTGCAAGTATAGGAATGAAGGATAGCTGGGAAAAATTAATGTGTTGGCATACATTTTATTTCCTCTAGCCTCGACAAAGTTTTAGAAGAGAAATGTTGTTACGCGTTTTTTGTAGTAAAACTAGACCAGGCCAACAAATGATATGTGGTCGATGCTGCCGTTTGATATTTGTAACCAGAACTAAATAGAACATGAGATGAGATCTAAATTGGAATATTTTATTCGTAAGAATGTTTGACTTGAATTTTACTACAAGATAGTTATGAGTATGAAACCGATGCCATTTCAGTGTATTTACCCGACGTATGTATGTATGTTTATTTGTCTGTATGTCCATTTCTTTGGCACACGCTACAGTCCAAGCTTGATGGATTATGACGTATGTAATATCATTAGAAGCGTCTCAGTTTGCATAGTGACATAGGATTCATGAATTTTAAAAATGATGCCTGGAAATAGGGGAAAAAGGGGGAAGGGCCGATTTTTTTACTATTACGACATTATGGGTATTAAATGAAAGGTATTATAGAACTATCTAAATATATATATATATATATGTATGTATATACATATTGTAATACTTTTACTTGACTATTTTAACAAAAACTCATATAAGCGTTAAATTAAATATAAAGGTATCATTACGAATAAAAATTTCGTTTTAAGCAGTCGGGATTTTTGTTTTAATGTTTTTAACGACGTTGCTAATCATGTATCAATTTTACGAAGGTAATTTTTGATAAAGTTACAAAAAAAAGAAAAGTCACTAAGGGAAAATAGTGCAACTTCTTTTTTAAGATTCAAGTAGCAAACGAGCATGCAGCTCACCTAATGGTAAGTGATCTTTATAAGTGGTCTCTGTACATTCCAGTTCAAAGGAATCTCTTTCTTCCAACTGGCACAAGTTGCTAGTAAAACTGTTTAATTGCTTTGTATATCATGTTTCAAATTATACGTCCTTTATTATCGACGACCCGCGTGGCCTAGCAGTCACCATACCGGTCTGACGCGCAGTGGGTCCCGGGTTTGATTCCCGGCCAAACAGAAGTATAAATGATGAGTTCAGATTTCTGTTCTGGGTCTGGGTATTTGTGTATTCGTCTTTGTGTGTCTATGGCACCCACGACACAGGAGAAAATCCTAATGTGGGTTTATGAGTGTAGAAAGCGTGTTTGTTTTTTTTATTTTAACTAGTTCATTGAAAACTATTTTGTATCGTGAGAATTCTGAGATAAATCCTAAATGAAATTCTATTGGTAAGTTATTACTCATAGAACGCGAGGCGTGCATTGTTCCGTTGAATTGAAAAGTCTATCCAGATTCTAGGAGAATATAAGGAGCCTTAATTATAACGAACGACGAGTATTATTCTCTCAGGAAACCTAAAAGGACAACTGTAGAAACTTGGTCATACCGAATCTATTCGAATAATTTTAGCACTGAATTGCTTTCCCCTAGAAGTAATGAGGGTGCATATTTCAAAGTCGAGTTTAAGGATTTATAATTATTTTAGCATTTGTTTTCGTCATGTTCTAAGTAATTAATTATGAACCATTTAATAGTTTTACATTGCATAATCTTCCATTATGTTAATTAAAGAATTCAATTGGATTTTCTATTTTTGTTAATAATATACTAGATGACAACCCGGCATCGTTCGGGTGAAATTTAATGTGACTCATAATACACACTCTTCAAGCCACATGAAACGTTAAAAGCAAATTAAATAAATTGGAAAATACATAAATACTAAACTTGTTTGTAGCTCAATCAATTAAGGCTCATTACATGCTGAGAACACTGTGTCGTCAATGACATAGTGATTTCATAGCTCATAGACAATATGGCGGTACAGTGCCGGACCGGATGGAACTGTGACTTCTCTAACACGTGTGAATCAGCCTTAACGAACTCACGATGGCATTTGGGTGGTTAATATGGCGACTGCTAAATGCACCGTTAAAATTTAACAAAATGCTCGACATTCCGAATTTTGCGGATATATGTTGTCGACTGGAAATCAATATTTTTTAAGTTTTATTATTCAGGTAAGATAAAGTGTTCCGTACCCCTTAATCGAATTGTTAACATAGATCCCTTATTTATATTCAAACGCTCATCTATATATACATGGATACCTATTTCCCCTGGTCATAGTATTACGTGTGAAGGTCTTAACCGATTTCGCTAATTCTTTTCACGGTTGTTACTGTCACAAGACGGATCTTTAAAAGAAAAAAAATAGAAAAGTTGCGCGAAAAATTAACAAAATCAACAAAACCTAACCGTATGGCGTCTGACATAACTGCCAGTCTAATCAATTCGAATTCAAAATTTATAGTTAAGACAAGAAATAAGTTTCAATATTCTTTGAAACTTATTTCTTATTTTAATACTTCTGGAGTATTTTTTGTCTATTCAGGGGAAAAACATTCATGTTAACAAAATTATTAGTTTTACCTACAATATTCATAATGGTGTTGTATAGCGCTGAATTCCGTATCATAACGATTATGACATTCAAATTAACTAATCACACTCAAAGCCCCAGTGTTGCATTAAAATAAATGTAATGGTTCATTTACGTGATTTATGTACATTGTAGTTACATTCATATTTTGTTTATTATAACTTTTTAATTATTACAACCGCAGAAACCACATATCATGTATTGTTTGCGAACGTCTCAAATGTAAAAATGTCAATGTTTTAATAAACGCATAACGAAATTTTTCCCATCAGAGTGAAATATACAAATATTAATTTGAAAATTTTACGGTACATAAAGCAAATGAACAAAAGCCACTGAACACGAAACCCGAGAAAGATATTTAATTTCAGTGCATTAATGCTGATGTGTTCTGAAAGTGAACACAATAAATATTTACAATTAATATGAGTAAGTATGATAATGAAAATGTACTCTTCAGAGATATAAAGCTACGAGGAACTTTAATTAAAAAGTAATTGAACTTGAATAAAATAATAGTACTACTACCTGCATAATTCAAAACCCTAAAAAGATAATCACGTCAAATTCGTATAAATAATAAAAATCATGATATTAAGCTCATAATTCGACCAGTCATTTTCACAAGGTTCTTGTTTGAGAATGAAGGCAATTAAATATGATTAGAAACTTAGTTTTTATAACTTCTAAACTTATGAAGATAAATACAAATTTATTGAGTATCCAATTTTAAGCTCTCCCATGATTGATTGGATTACATATATTACAACAATATGATCCATCGGTAAAAGTCGTATGCATGAATATCTAATGTGAATCGTGGACTCCTAGTCTTATCATGTTTTCAGGCTGCATATATTGCTGTTTGATATCAATGGAAAACAGTGCTTAAATGGCACTAGTGTTTTATGCCACGGATTCTTGTGGGCCGTATAAAGATTTCCGAGATGCTCTTAATCTACGTATGTATACATTGTCCGTCCACGGCCGGCCTATAATATATTATGGCATTTATTCAGTTGCATGTAAATTTACATGAGTTGCAAGGACTAATCAAGTCCAGTTAGATAAGAAATATATATTTACTTACCAACATCTTTCCACTCTTCAAGCTCATAATCTCCAATAACTCTGTTTTCCGCAGAGCTATCTCGCCAGCGATTTTTATATTTACCTGCCAAACATGATTCAATTAGACAGAGACGTACTAGAAAAGTGTATTGGAAGGACTTTCAATAAAGATAAAACACAAATGTTGAACTTAACATAACGTTAATACCCGTTTACCAGGTGGTAGAACCAATGTAGTCTGAACGGGGAAGTACCACCGCCAAACCGATTAACCGAACCTTGCGTTTCGGTGGAAGGGTGTGATTGCCGGCTCTATTGAGGCGACCATCTTAGTTCTCGGGAGGAGCAACGCACCTGTTATCGACTTCAGATAGAATCCTTGTTCTAGATGAAGGTGCTTACAGATGTCCATGGGTAGGTAGGTTGGTAGTAATTATTTACTATCAAGTGTACTTCATGCTCGTTTGCTACTTCATTGTTATAAAAAAAACGTAAATCGTCATAAACAATGTAAAGGAAAGCTCAAATCTGTAACAATAAGAAATTGGAAGTCAAAGAGCAAACAAAATCGCTTCTCCCACAATAATATTACTAACGACCCAATTGTACGGAAGCATTGGGCTTCGGCGGCGAAACCAATAAATACAAAATCCACCATCGACCTTTTCAGCTCGAAGCCTACAGGAGGACGATGTAGGCATGAGTAATATTTATAAATGAAATATCGATATTAATATCGAGAGCATAATGCTGACATTTGAATATTATATAGACACTACAATATATATGTAGATGCTTTATAATTTTAATGGTTGAATAACAATTATTAACTAAAAATATATTTGTAAATGAGTGACTGAGTGAGAGATTACTGAGACTGACTGATTACATTTTATTCAATGCAAAGATAGATATTCATACCGTATACAGTCAATATATAAAGTAATGAACGTCAACATACGAGTAATTTGATATGCTGAGATATTTTATTTTATAAAATCTATATAAAATTTGTAAGGTATTTTACTAATATTTAAACATATAAAAATAGCGAAAGCTCATCAAAAATTTCAATAATTATGACTGATATTAATATTTCGTCAATATCGATTGATATTGCTCATCCCTAACACGATGGATGTATATAAAAGGCACGTGGGGTAACAAAACTTTTGACTGCTATTGCCTAATCGCGGTTTACGTGGCAATATTGAATTTCAAAATTTTCCAATAAGCATTAGCGCACGGAGAAACGAGATGAACATGAAAAATTAATCCAGAAATTGTAGAACCCGTGTCGAATCTGTTTCGAAAGGGTTTCATTAGTAACTCTCAGCTTGTTTCGTAATTAATTATTTGAATGCTTCTTTCGGCACCAGACTTTTAATAAATTAGGTTAAAAGTTCTTAACGCGTGTAAATTGTAAATTGATTTGTTAAATAAAAATTATCAACTAAAATCTATACCTTTTTTTCTTTGTGGAAATGTTGGAACGTAGCTGATTGTTGTACTTGTTGTTGAAGGTGCAGGTATTTCTGAAAAAAAAAGCTGATAAATGTTTCAATAAATTTTAGTACATACGAGTATTTTGCAAATAATATGAGGCTATTTTGTAATAAAATTGTTGGGAGCAAAAAGGATACGTACGCGCATCAATTTATTTCAGTATGTTATGTTCAACGCTCAACTGTATCGTATGTTTTACGTGAAATCGTATGATAACTTATTGTCAATGAATTGCAGCTCATCTTATGATTTTTCAATGAGCTGCAATATACTAATGTTCTGCTGCTGACACTGGTCTCCTTTCACAGTGAGATGAATTTAGGCCATAGTCCAATAAAATGTCCAATTAATAGACATCCTTGATTCTTTTTATGAAAATCTTAAAAGCATGTAAATTACCATACGATATTTTTCTGACGGTGCAAGCAAGTGACGGTTGATTTATAATATACCCTTAAAATTCTTAAAAAACAACAGGTTTTTGATAATGAGAAAAATCTTGAATTAAAACACGGATTCCCAAATGAAGAGGTGGAATTTATTGAACTTGCTTTGCTTATTCGCATGTATGTGAGGGTGAAACCTTGGAACTGAATTTGACCAGTTAACCCTAAGATGATTGAGTTGAAATTTCGCACACACGTTACTTTAAATATATGAATTTTGTAAAGTCTAAATTCAATATGGTGGGTGCCTTAAGCTGGCGACGGATGATCAATTATTTTTAAGGAATTCTACGATATGGGCATCAAGTAAAAGAGTTTTTTTGAGAAAATGTCAAAAATGACGTTACTAAGGGCTTGTTTTTTTTCAACTTTTTAAATACATTTTTTATTTATTTATTTATTTACTTATGGGTTAATCTACTTATGAGTACTTTCGTACCCTCTACTTACGCATTGTAACGTACCGTCTAGTCTGATAACCCCGTCGGTCTCACCGAGGGAATTCTTTGCCACACAGCGATACGAAGAAAAATCATTTGAGGACACTTTCTTTATCGTCAGTTTCATCTTGCGGCTATACCCGTCATCTATCAAATCTGTTATGTACTTTTTGCCTGAAAGTAAACCTTAAGTAAACACAACAATATTTGGCGTTAATAATTTGATTTTCAATACAATAACATTAAATTAATTCTAAACGGGATGTTGTAATAGATATATTTTGGTTTCAAATTCTTGAGTGGAACACACCCATGCAAAAAAAATAAAACAACCCAGTTAATTAAAACAAAAACACTCGTTCAATGTAAGCTCATAAGCATCATGTAGTAGAAACTTTGTGAAATTCCAGGTTCCTTGAATGTTACACAATATCATTATATACTACAAGCAAGCAAGAAAAACGTATGTATAAATTTCATGTAAAATGTAATTTTTTTGCAAGATCAAAAAAATTTTTGTTGCTTATCCAAAAATTGGAATTCATCTACTTTTTTACTGATAAAAAGAATTAATGCTGAATATCCTAATTGAATTTCATTTGAAACATAATTAAATATTTGGATGCGATACAAATGAAGGGCAATAATAATAATTATTACGTAACTAACCTGATATAATCATGTCTCCTCTGTCGGTTGTCCAATAGTTAATAGAAGAGGGGTATGCCTCCGTGTGGCACTCCAATGTCACGTCCTGCCCCACATAGGCCGCTTCCAATTGATTCGGGATCGATAGCATTGGTGGAACTATGCCCGGACATGTTAATTAGTAATGAAATAATTGTTCAAATGGACAGAAACACACAGCAAATTAAATTTTCAAATTTTGTGGCCACAGTATTATGAATT
The DNA here is from genome assembly GCA_018249875.1 of Cecropterus toxeus. Lineage (NCBI taxonomy): Eukaryota > Metazoa > Arthropoda > Insecta > Lepidoptera > Hesperiidae > Cecropterus > Cecropterus toxeus. The sequence continues at coordinate 7,718 of DWNE01002790.1, read as the reverse complement.
CAATCACGATAGAAAATAAACGAATAAACAATTGCGACACTTGTTTTATATGCATTGAAATGATTGCGCCTATTGACACGACTGTGTTAATTCACATTTGAAAATAACGGCTCTGTTTCACAGAATCATACATTGCTTTGATAATGTTGCCTTAAGCGTCCGTAAGAAAACCTGACAGCGGATTCATAAGGAAGTGTTGTTGGTTAATCGAGTGAAAGTTATGTGAGCATTTTACGTATCTTATAAGAAATGGAGAGAGCTGTGAAGGCGCTGAGATACGGAATGTGAATTAGGGGCAAGAAAATCGTCTCATTGGCTTCGGGGGCGAAAGCGGAGGAGCGGCGGAGTGGTGCGCGGTTCGGCGGAGAACAGATAGTATCGCCATTATCGCGTCCGTGCCGTATTCACGTCAGCATAATGCTCTAATTGGGCGCAATTACGACCGATCCGGCGGAAGGCGCCGTCAGGTAGAGACGCCGTGTCCTCGTAAATACTCGTTAACGACTCCCGCCTCGAGAAAAATAATATTTCTGAACGCTGACTCCCGCCGAAAGGAAACGACGTGAAAATGCTCACGTACTTAGGAACAGAAGAATTTGAGGCCAAGTTAACAGGGCGAGAGAAATGTGCCGGCGTTTTCTTCATGCTAGATGGGAAAGTGATACGAGGACAATTTTGGTAACTCTACCTTATTTTTGTCACTACGAGAAATACTTCTTGTTACACTTTATTTGTAGTACTCTTAAATGAAATACAAGCTTTATAACATTTTTACATTTTCATTGTTATTTTTGTTTACAGTAGTATAAACGAGTATGCAGTCTACGGGATGGTAAGTGGTTATTGCCACCCATGGACGCCTGTAAGCGAATTAACATATAACAGGGGTCCTATCTGAAGTGGATCACAGATGGGTTACTACTCCCGAGGACTAAGATAGTCGCCTCATATTTAACAGAGCTGGCAACGACACCCTTTCAACGAATAGCAAGAAGTACTTTACTCTAGAAGAAGATGTGGCAGTGGTACCTCCCCGGTCCAACTTACACTGGTTCTATCGCCTTACTAAACAACAGACGCAACAAAAGGGACGAAGAATTTGTGTTATGTAGGTTCTTTTTTAACATATTATCTACTTTCAAAAGCTATGTCTCCGTACGTTCTAGTAATGTTATTAGACGAAAAAGTGGGTAGCCTTAATCCGATTATGTTTTGAGCAAAAAATTACGTACTGCACGTTGTTATAGAAATAGGTCAAACAAAACATATGAATGAAATTCAGTAGAAGTTTTCGCAGTGTTTTTACTAGAATATTTTACTATATCCACATTTAACTAACGACCAGATCTGTTATATCCTATACATTTACAATACTACGGGAATATTCCTAAAAGTATAATACTGGACAAGTAATAATTATATATTACAATTTTGTGTGTTACAAGTGTGTGTGTGTTTATAAAACTATTGTCCTTACACGCCATTACATGAATTAGTTTCATAGTTTTTTTTACATGTCATGTCTCTTTGTAAATATATTTTTGGTATATTATCTTACTTACATTGCACCATAAGATGTACTCGTTTGCTTATAGACGGAGGTACGCCGTTTGATGCTATGCATAAATATGCTCCCATATGGAGGCGAGACACCTTAGATATTGTAAGATTTTCTCCATCAACCACATTTACTGAAACAAATGAAATTTCTTTAGTTTAAAAGTTATGTCATTATAAATTCACAGGATTTATAAGGAAAAAAAACTTTCTTACACTTTACAGAACTTCAATAAAGAGAAGCCAGTTAAAAAAGGTAACAGAAAAATATTACTGTTGTTCCAGAAAATAGGAACGAGTGACTAAAAATAGACATTGGATTTATATAAATTTAATTATCGCAGAATGAACGCAAGAGCTACAATAGACTAATAAAACTCATCGCAACAGATACGACTAAGGTCTTTTATTATATCTTATTGACTTAAGAAGTTACTGTGACTAAAGTATCGGTACTTGAGCGCGGAACAAAATAAGAAAGAGCCTAACAGCGTTCGAGTTATGTTTTCAATTCACGATTCAATCTTGTAAATATTTCTGCTATGCGAGGATTGTACAATTTGGTTGTATTGTACGAAACAATTGGTTCAAGTTGTCATTTCACCAGGCGGCCGTCGCCCTACCCATTGTACTCTCGCATTTGCTTAAACTCGAAAGGAAATGTTAAATTTGTTCCTGACTGAATGGAGACTGAGTCACGTCGATAGCGAGAACACGTAAAAATATTGGCTTTACTTCGACTTATTCGTCGATAATCCATGGTTAGAACTCAAGGCACTCAAGTGCCTCGTTGATCCTTTCACGTTATTCTCGAGCTCGTGCTTTTGCGTTCCAACGTCTTTTCTTTTTGTCTATTTCGTTTGGCCCGGAGGTAAATGTTTTGACCGGATTTGATTGCGTCGAATTCGTGCTGCACAAATTGTCTGAACAACTTTAGTTTATTTGTTTTATTTTAAAGTTGTATTGGGAAATCTTTTGATACAAAAACTCTCGATTGAGAAACGGGAATACAGTACATTTGACATTAAACGATCATTGCAAAATTTGTATTATCCTGTAAAAGAAAGGCTTTACAGATTTAGCATATTATCACTAAGCATTAGCATATATTGTAATGGACTAGGTCGAAAAATCAATAACTATCAGATACCAGAATTTTATGACGCGTGTATTTTAGAGATTTGCAACGATAATGATTTAGACTTACCAGATTCACCGTTACAATTGAACTCTTGTCCGTCTTCGCGCCGCCACATAACATAAGGCTCAGGGTACCCAGTCGCACGGCACACCATCGTGACATTAGTACCTTCACGAACAACCATATCCGTGGAGGTCATATTATCGATGATCATTGGTGGCACTAACAATAAAAATAAATACAATAAATTATGTTTTATGGCATATAAAAATATCAATATTAAAAATAAGACCATGGGTGATTATGTGTGTTTATGAACCTTAAAACATTAGATATTTTTGTCGTAGTTTTCTAAAGCGTAGTAAATTATTAAGCTATCTGTTTAGTGACAAAAGTATATATGATACAATAACATGACAGTTGTAACATCGTGTCACGTTAAGATCGCGTCGTATCATTTATCTGCTTGGCTACGATATATTCGCTTGGCGCTGCAAGAGTCAACGTTTGCTGTACGTTGACGCAAAATTTTGCAAATTTTCGTTTAATTTGCAGCTAAATTTTGTTGCATTGTAAGATCAGACACATACATTCGTTTTTAACGTTCAACACTGACGCTTACAACGCGGAACGATTGCCACTTGAAGCGAAATGTTCGTGGTCCTCGGGTAAGACGTGCATAGTAAAAGAAGATGGCGTCCTAAAAATTGTTGTTGTATATTTGAGTTATTTTTTCCAAAACAGATTTTTAACATCCATGGCAATATTTTTCATCACGAATGATAGAAGTCACTTTACAGAGACAGAAAAAAAAACTCAGATTGCAACAATAATTTTCTCAATGTCATAGATTTCCATGACGGGACATTAATAATAACAATAATGACAATAACGCTGTCTATATTCAATGTCCTAGGATTATCACTTGTTTCGTGGGTTCCATGGGCTGTATTTGTATGGAGACCAACGAATACTGAGAATAAAAACCTAAATTAATCATTTAGATATCTGTCTGGCCTGTGATCGCTGCCGGGATCCATCGTGTCAAGCCGCTACGGTGACTTCTCCGACACGCTACTGCAACGTTACGCAACGTCGCAACCTGGCAAGATGCAACGTAGTGTCGTATGTATGTTTTTACCCGACCGCGTAAGAAGGAGGGTAATGTTTTTCGAGCGTATGTATGTATGTTTGTTTGTATGTATGCCCATTTCTTTGGCACGCGCTCCAGCTCAAACGGCTTAACGGATTGCTACGTATGACATATCATCAAAATCGTCTCAGTTTGCATAAAAATGGCGCCTGGAAATACAGGAAAAACATACCTCCCCCAGGTATGTTTTTTTTACTATTACGACAATATGGGAATCTAATGAAAGCTTTTTTTATAAATATAAAGTAGCAATCGATCAAGCAGCCCACCTGATGGTAGGTGGTTACTGCCGCCCATGGACATTTGTAAACAACTGCATATAGAACATATGAAGATATATATAACTATATGGAGTCTATCACAGATGCGTTGCTACTCCCGAGGACTGAGATGGTCGCCTCATATAAAAGTGAAGCAACTACACCTTTCCACCGAAACGCAAGAACTGCTTCACGTTAGAAATAGGTGCGGCGGTGGTACTTCCCCGGTCGAACTACATTGGTTCTACCACCTGGCAAACCTTCAGAGCGATCAATTCTAGAACTGATGGGTTATGTAATGTTCCTCTAATTAAATGGAAGAAATATTCCACCAATGCCATATTTCGTTGATATTCCAGCGATTTCTAGCGTGAAGCAGTTCTTGCGGGATGTGGAAGGGTGTGGTTGAGCTCACTTATATATGAGGCGACCATCTTAGTCTTTGGGAGTAGCAACGCATCTGTGATCGACTTCAGATAGAGTCCCTTTTCTATATGAAGTTGCTTCCATTTCATGTTGCTTCCTGTCCATTGATGGCAGCAACCACTTACCATCATGTGTCCTGCATGCTCGTTTGTTACTTCATTCTTGTAAAAAAACAGACTAACTATGTCTCACGCTTTCAATCCCGTATAAAAAAATGACAAAAAGTAACATAACACAAAAAAATTGCAATAAGTTTCAAAAAGTAGATGGATTTGAATGAAAATATACGGACTATAAATGCAATTCATTTAACTAATTCAGTATTTTTTAACTTTATGCGACTTCAAACTCAGACACACAGACAGACAATAATTAAATATTATAGAAATGTCTCTTACTCTACGCCAGTAGGAGAAGTTTTTCAAGCCTATTTATGTTTGTATGAGTATGTATGGCCATATTTTTTTCACGCGCTACAGCCCTAACGGCTTGAAGGACTGTGACATATGATATATCATTAGAATCGAGTAGTTTTCAGAATTACGTAGGCTTTATCATTTTTAAATATGGCGCCCGTGAAAAAAAAAAGGGGGAATGGACTATTTTTTTATTTTCGATACAATATGGGTATCAAATAAAAGCTAGTAAATAGTATATTCTAAAAATACACACGTTATAATACATTTATGTTACTTTTTCGACGAAAAAGTCGTTACATTAGGTACTAAATATTATTATAAAAACAAATCCGACAGCTTTTTAATTAATTAAAACTTAATTAACTAAAACTAAGGGCAAACAATGTTTTTAATCAGTTGGATTTTTTGTTATAGTTATTTTTAAACAAAGTTAGTTGTTTGTTTGTTATTATACGTTCAGACATCCGGCACTTTCGTTCTTATTTTATGTATATATAAATTAAACATGATTTTCGCATAAAATCTTTCAAGATAGGTACTTAAACAACTTCATTGAATTTTTTCGCTTATTTTTAAAGCATCAAACGAGTATATAGCATCTGTTAACTGGTCACTGCCACCCACGGACATCTGTTATACTTGCACACACAATTTTTGATTTTTTTTAATTAGATGATTTTGGCTATTTTTCGACTCCCTCGCATCCTTGAAATGTGTGAGATTTACCCCCCTTCCCTCCCCAACTTATCGCACGTAACAATAGTCAAAAGTTAGAAATATGTTTTATTTCATTTAATTCAGTTTTCTTGCAATTTTATACGGTTTCTTCAAAAAAAAACTGAACAAGCTGAAGCCTCTTCATTTTTCATTTTTTTTCGTGGGAAAACCCGTGGGTTCCTCTCGGCCGCGGAGGCACAACCCACGGTGTTCCTCTGTAGGCCCTTTGAAATGAAATGAAATGTCTTTATTTTGTATAGGCCTACGGGGGCACTTACAAATTGTCGTTTACAGTTTTCTTACACTACCACCGAATCGGAAAATGACCTCAACTGAGATCCGGAAAGAAACTCAGCGGGTTTGGGTTGGCTGCGACCACGGGTAGGCTAAGAGCATTCGTCCGACGCCGTTTGCTCGCGTCCGAGCTCATCTCTGGGGTGGAGTTGGAGATTCTCCATCATCTTTGTCATCTCCATCATCGAAGGTGGTAGAACCAGTGTAGTTCGCCGGGGGAAGTACCACCGCCACACCTATTTCCAGCGGAAGCAGTTGTTGCATTTCGTTGAAACGGTGTGGTTGCCGGCTCACTTTTATATGAGGCGAACATCTTAGTCCTCAGGAGTAGCAACGCATCTGTGATCGACTTCGGATAGAACCCTTGTTCTATATGAAGTTGCTTACAGATGTCCATGGGCGGCAGTTTCCACTTACCATCAGGTGAACTGCATGCTCGTTTGCTTCAATCTGATAAAAAAAAATCGGTGAGGTGCGCGCGGTAACATCGCGCACCTCAAGGCTTGATTTATTTATTTTCCTACCTTATATTTACTGTAATAGTAATCTAAATTTAATTATATTTTAATTTTACTACAGTGTCATTTCTGTCAATGCCGTGTTTACCTGTAATTGTGGGTACATAACCCGTTTATTTAAACTTTTGCAATGTAATTTATATATGAGTATGCTACGTTGGTGAACCATTAATAAATAAATAAATTTGATGTAAAACATCCTCATATCCTATGCCAACTCTGTTATGGGGGTAAAAGGGTTTGAGGAACCCTTCTCTTACCGTTACCAGAGATTATTTAACCGACTTCAAAAATGGAGGAGGTTCTCAATTCGACGTTTTTTTTTAATATTTGATACCTGCGACAACCCGCGTGGCGGAGCAGTCCACATACCGGTCTGACACGCAGTGGGTTCCGGGTTCCATCCCCGGCTAGACAGGCATCTCAATGATTAATTTAGATTTTTGTTCTGGGTCTGGGTGTTTGTGAGTTCGTCTTTGTGTGTGTGGCATCCACGACACAGGAGAAAATCCTAGTGTGGGGCTATGAGTGTAGAAAGCGTTATAATTCGATAATCTCGATCCGATTTTGATTTTTTTTTCATTTGAAAGCTGGTGCTTCCCGTTTGGTCCCATTTCAAACCAACATAAATTTATGTCATTTTTTGCTTTTTGGTGACATTTAATTGGATAATATTCTGTTATTTTTTTTTCTAAAACAATGTGTATTAGAAATTAATTATCACTGTTTTAATATGAAGTAAAACATCGTGAGAAAACAGCTAGGAGTTATTTAAAAAAACAGTTCTTAAAGTTTTGTAGTCTACCAATTCGCACTTGGCCAGCCTAAAACTCTCTTATTCTGAGAGAAGACCCATGCCCAGCAGTGGTTGTCCCACAATGGGTTGAGGGCAATAACAAAACAATTATGTAATTTTAATGTATATTATTACATAATATACCTACTATTCATTAGAGTACTAAATAACATATTTTAATTAATTAAGTAATAATTATGTATTTTTTTTATTAAATGTGCTAGCTATTATTACATATCACTTTGAAGGTCATCAATAAAATATAAATATATTAAATATATAAAAAAAGTTTTAATTTTGTAATTAAACAATTTAAATTTAAGTAGAAAATAATGTTTTTCTGTTTAATATCCGGTTGTATTTTAATTTAAAATTCCATTAATAACCATTGTTACATATAAATTTAAGTAGATTAATTAAAATAATTTATTAGCATT
>DWNE01002789.1:0-17973 GCA_018249875.1 Cecropterus toxeus | reverse complement strand
TCTTGCGTTTCGGTGGAAGGGTGTGGTTGCCGGCTCACTTTTATATGAGGCGACCATCTCAGCCCTCGGGAGTAGCACAAATCTGTAGTCGACTTCAGATATTATACACAAACACACACATAGATAACGAAACATAGATATACGTACCGAGCATAACCATACGCTATTATTATTCTTTAAGTTTCTCATTATAAGTGACAATGTAATGTAAGTAATGTAAGTAATTGTATGTCTTATTAGAAATAAAGATTAAACCTAACCTAAGAACGACAAACAAATTTTCCTCTCCATAGGCGTTTATTATGATATGACATTACATCATTAAGATTTGATTAATGAACGAGGTATCTTAACACAGTAACACATTGTAAACATGACGTCACACGACTGCCAACACCAACTCGTGTGTCGGGTATAGCCTGAATATAAATTAACATCTGTTGTTATTTCGATTGATACTTATACTACTATATCTAACTTAATACCTACTATATCTAACTTACTATTACCTACCTTTTTTGTATTCGAGGGGGAAACTTTCAAAAGGTATCCGACGCCGGGTTATGTGGGATTTTTACCACACTAAAACCCCCCCGGTCGCCGTCCTCAGCACTGTGTGGAGGACTCCGAGATCTCCAACGGAACGCAACCGGAGTCCTCCAAGCGCGATGCCCCTTTTGGGCTCTTTCCCCTGCTATCTATACTATATACTATTATATTATACTATATTATTATATTATATATTATAAAGCAGTAATTGTAGTAACTACTGGTTCGAATTGAAAAAATATTTTTGTATTGAATAGCAAATTTATCGTGGAAGGCTTTAGGCTATATAACAACACGCTATGTTTGTTTGTTTTTTAAAAGATTGTTCTCTAATAAACGCGGATGAAACTGCGTGACACAGCTAGTACCTAATAACATTTTACCTATATTAATACCTACTATTGTTAAAGTGTTAATTGGACAAGTTCAGACAGTTACGTAGCCTATATCACTCCGTAAACTGAGACGATTCTAATGATGTTTGGACTGTAGTGCGCGTCAAAGAAATGGACATACATGCATACACGAAAAACATTACCCTCCTTCTGATGCAGTCGGGTCAAATTCGCAGTTTGACGCCTCGGAAGCATCTAAAATCCAAACGCGAATCGACAATCAATATTCGCACGTTTGCGTAAGGTCCTCACCCAGAAAGCGAAGGCCGAAGCAAATTGCAACTAAAGATTACCTCAACACACGAGTATTACGAGACTACGAACGTTCAATATAGGTGGTCACGTCTCACCCACACGCGTTATTTTAATCACCACCATAATGTTTAACGGTGTAGTGTAACTTTGTAAGTTACAAGTTACTACAAAGCTGTTAAATTGAACGATAATATTGGTTAATCATTATCAGTTACGCGGTTGTAGAATTAGTATAGTTCGATCGGGGAAGTATCACCGCCACACCTATTTCTTGCGTATTCTTGCGTTTCGGTGGAAAGGTCTGGTTGCCAGCTCACTATATATAGGCGACCGTCTTAGTCCTCGTGAGTAGCAACGCATATGTGTTCTATATGAAGTTGCTTTCAGATTTGCATGGTCGGTAGAAAGCACTTACTCTCAGATGGTCTGCATGTTTTTTGGTTAATGTTTGTTACTTCAATCTGATAAAAAAATAACCATAAGCAATAGCTAAATTGTATTTGATTAATGTCACTTTGTAACTACTAATAAGATAATGTAGATTTAAACGTTCGCTTCTGGAAGCACTACCGCTACTTGGTAGGTAAAAAAGCAATTAGGATGCCTATACACCATCCTTCGATAATATAATCGATCAACCGATTCAACGTTGCTTGTTACTTGTTACTACAACAATGCACAGTGGCCCAACTCAAGAAATTGCCACTTCCAAATTGTCAGTTACAATAATTTCTTACACTACCGCCGGATCGGAACGCGACCTCAACTGAGAAGATCCGGCAAGAAACTCAGCGGGTTTGACTTTTTTGTTTATATAAAATCTCTTTTTTTTTAATTATTTGTTTTTACAATAATAAAAGATAGCTCCAGTATCTGGCCTTAAATATGACTAAAGATGAAGCTTGTTTGGCAAGGAGGACTATGAGTGTAGAAGACTCTACCAACCGTCAATATGGGAATATTTTATGAGCAAATGTGAAGTTATAACCTCTGTTACTGCAAATTCGTTTAACACTACTTAGCGTAATAGCAAACAGTCCTTGACAACGCGGTAGATAGTGTTCAGTATGTAGTTAATTTATTCAACGGTCACAATATGTGACGGCATAAACAGTCATGACCTTTAAATAGATTTTACAATATTCAAAGATAACATTTTATGTTATAACGGAGAATATTTTCGCATTTTACTGTTTGTAAAATATTTCTCATATGTTCATGTATTTATATTTAATTTGACATAATTTAAAATTTATATTTTATGTACATGTATTTGTAACGTTAAATATTTAATATCATATTATTTTCAAATTATTAAACAATTTAGACTCCATACTTATATTAAGGGCCAACCGTAAAAACCATATATTTGAGAAAATAGAACTAATTTTTGGTAGACCATAAATCACAACAATCATAATTTAAAAATAGTATAATAATTATTATAAACGCATTTGTGACAGTGGAGAACTGTCTTGTTATTCTTTCACGCTAAAAATATTGAACGGATTTTAATGAAATTTGACAAACCGACTGAATTAACACACGAGATACTTGTACTTACGTATAAAGTGATCCATGCGGGTGGAACCACGGACAAAAGTTATCTCTACATATTACATACAACAAAAATTTTCTTGAAAAACCAGCATAATACGACCATGAAGGTACCACGAGCACAACTATTTCTAGCTTGAAGCAGTCCTTGCATTTTGTTACAAAGTTGTTGCCGGTTCACTCATATATGAGAGGCGACTATCTTCGTCCTCTGGAGTAGCAGCGCATCTGTGATGGACTTCAGCTAAAACTCCTGTTCTACATGAAGTTGCTTACAGATTTCCATGAGTGGCAGTAACCATTTAACGTCCGGTCGACTGCATGCACTACTTCAATCTGATAAAAAAACACAACAAATTCTTATTAAAACAGCATCAAGTTTACTAGAAACATCTTGTAAATAAGCTAACAAGACTCAATTAACGAGCGAAGTCGGCTCCCTAACGAATGTGTCGACACGGAGATTTATAATCGGCTTGTAGGTATTCACGGTATACAAAATACTCGGAATACCAGAATATGGATAACAGAGAATATCCTTAATGTTTCCTTTTTGAACTTCGTCATGTCAGACGTTTCAAAATTAACTATTTTTCTCCGTAGGCAAGTGGCAAAAAACGGATATGTTATAATTTGTTAGGTAAAATAGTTTTCGTCTGTCCGTTTCACAGTAACGGTCTTTTTACTCGGAGTTACACCCAGGTTGATGTTCCCCTAAAATTATTATTAATACTGCTAGTATTACAAAACTAGTAGTATTAAGGGACAGTATTAATAATGATCTTTTATGTAAGTAGATAATGAGACGAGTCTTCAAAGCTGCAATAAAGTGACCTTGTGCTTCTAACTGTCGATTCATGGGATAGAAAATTCGAATACTCGAAACTTGTACATCATAAAGAACCTAATAGATCCGAACGAGTTACGTTCACCACTCACCTCAGTAATACTTCAAGAAAATACGATTTGTTAATAACGACATGAACCGGGAAGCGGACGCTAACGCGGTATGAAGCCCGTGTAATACCTATGCTATTAAATGTCTCAAGTTGAAGCTATGCATTCATGGCATGCAAATTTGTGATGCACACCTGGGGCCATCTGCATATGCCGTGCACGTTTGCATGGAATCGACAAAATAGGAACGTACCACAGGAAACTCAAACATGCAAGAAGAATAGTAAAATAAAATAATAAAAAAACTTGTTTTAATTCAACTCATGTAATCAGACTAAACGCTGTTTATCAAGATACATGCAACAAAATGACATGAAATGAAATACTTTATTTTGCATACACCTACGGGAGAACTTACAAATTGTCAGTTACGATATTTTTTTAACCTACCAGCGGATCGGAACGCGAACTCAACTGAGAAGATCCGGCAAGAAACTCAGCGGGTTTGTCTCTTTTCTTTGTATAACTTAGAATTTTTACCTTGTTTATTATATATGAAATAGAAGCTAGCTCCAATATCTTGCCTTACATTTGATTAAACTAGAGGCTTGTTAGGCAAGATACGCTACACTTTGACATTTTATTAATTATGCAAATATATTATTGTGTTGTACATTACCAAGCTGTTTTGTCTTCTTTGTAATCAGAAAATCTACAATATGCTAAGCCAAGAAGCCAAAACACGATAAAGATATCTTATTTATCTGAAGCATTGTGTAGAGCTTAATAATAATATTGCCAAAATTTCAGCTAAATCGGTTAAGTGGAAGTATGTAGAAAAAATATGTGGCAACATTTGTCTTATTCATTCTAACGTAGCACGTTAATAAAAAGTGTGGTTAATATAAAAATATTCTTAACATAATCTAATCGAGATTTAAACATCGATCTATCTGCAATAGAACTAACAAACAGTTCTTAGTAATCTTTAATCATCCTTGAAATTCAACACCCCACAATTGCAATGAAACGACCATAAACAATAACAGCGCAAAATCCATCGCGTATTGACGAGGACAGATAAATAAAACATTGGTTTATGTATGCCCGTGGTTCTTAGAAGGCAATAATAATCCTTCCGAGGACAGAAATATCAATGCGCGTGTCATTAGTATTCTGTTGGAATACAGCGTTATATTCGCTACAATAAACCTCCTACGTACACTTAAACACTATAGAAACACTCAACAATATAACTGCACTACGTCATCAATATGGCAAGTTAAGTTTTTTTTTGCAGTGCAGCCCACCTGGTGGTAAGTGGTTACTGTCGCCTATAGACATTTGTAAGCAACTTCATATAGAACAGGGGTTCTATATGAAGTCGACCACAGATGCGTTGTTACTCCCGAGGACTGAGATGGTCGCCTTATATAAAAGTGAGTCGGCAACCAAACCCTTCCACCGAAACGCAAGAACTGCTTCACGCTAGAAATAGGTATGGCGGTGGTACTTCCCCGGTCGAACTACACCATTTAAGTGCAACGTAACGCTATTTGGGAGGGAGGGAGCTCTTGTAAAACGTTACGATGCGTTACAGAGGAGGGAAGGGGGTTTGAACAAAGCATTACGTAACTGTATTTCTTTTTATTTAAGTATGAAACTGTGACGACCTCTCGCTAATCATCAAGAGATAACGTCACCGTATTCTGAATCACGCTATCGAGTTTTCTCAACGCTTTTCGCGCATATATACAAGTTCCGAACAGAGACTGTTGGAGCACGCCAGCTCCCCAGGCATGATCACTTAGCCTGGTGGGAGATCTCCCTTTGCCAAAAAACTGAGGAATAACACTTCTTGGTACTTTTCTTTACCAAGTATTAAATTTAAAAAATGGCCATTTCAGTGTTACGTAACGTTCAGGAAGGGGAGTGCATTAAGACGTAATCAAAAGTTGCGTAGCGTAATACTTCCCTAACTTCTTTTGGCTGTTAATTTTTTTGTATAATATTAAAGTAGCAAATGAGCATGTAGTCCAAGCTTTCTGCTGCCTGGCTTCTGCCGCCCGTGGACGTCTGTAATCAACCCCAGAAAAGATAACCCCAGTTAAGACACCTAAGGTTGGACGTAAATGCGTTGCTACTCCTGAATACTAATTTGGAAGTCTCGGATAAATCAAAGGTAGATAATCCCTTCACACCAAAACAAAGCAGTTTAAACTGCTATTATTAGGCAGGTGTGGCGTTGGTGCGTCCGGAGTCGAAACAAAGAGGGTTCTACAAATTGAGATGATGAACCACTTTAAATGGATGCCGTAAGAGGCGAGTAAGGAATAAAATATACATAGGACTATTGGCAAAAACTTCCATTAGGGAGGCATATCCAACAATAAACTTCTAAGTGCTGACGAACGAAATTTGTACTTCTACTCCACATGCCGTCACATATAGCATCTCTATTTATTTCTCTTATTGTATTAGTATCTGATGTGTTATTATTTGAAATACATAGATATTTTGAAACACAAACTTATTTAAATGAAGCAGCACCTCTATATTGTTGAGTTTAAGCTATCCTACCTGATATGTTTTCAAAAAAGCATAAATTTGAGAATTCACGAATGTACCTTGAAGCCAGTTATTTTCCTCCAGCTATTCAACACTGAGATAACTAAAGCAAGAGTGATTTTCATCAGAACACCGGCGTACCGAACACAATTTGCATGTGACCGATGTGACTAATCGACGACAAAGAAGATCGTGTACGTTTGGTCTGTTGACGTGTAAACTGCGGCTACCAATCCTAAAAACCGGCCAAGTGTGAGTCGGACTCGCGCACGAGGAGTTCCGTACCCGTTATGTATAAAAATGTTGCATGGGAGCCCCCCTTAAATATACATTAAATTTTAATTTAATTATTTATTTTTAAAGTGAATACATAACTAAAAATTCTGTGTATTTTTCAAGCGTATTCCTGTTACCGTTATCAATATCGAGCAAAAAAAAACAAGTTTATTTTATGAAAGCACCCCCTATAAATATCTATTCTTATTCTATATGTTCTTAGTATTCACTGTAATAACACAACAGAAATCATCTGTGAAAATTTTAACTGCCTAGCTATTAGAGTTCATGAGATACAGCCTGGTGACAGACAAACGGACTAACTTAGTCTAACTGTCTTAGTAATAGGGTCCCGTTGTTGACCTACGGGTACGAAACCCTAAAAACATGACTACTTCAAAAACAAACACTGACATGTAAAGTAAAATTATAACGTTTGTTGCGTTGATTTCTTCTCAACTTCATGTTTAATAACGTGGAAAGTTTTAACACAATTCAAAATTCTTCCATTTAAAGTTACAGATATATCCAGATATATACAGTCAGTTATATCCTAAAACGCCCTAGAATTGAAAAAATGGTGCTGTAATTACACCGTTGTTTATGGCATATAATATATTCTATTATTTAAACTTAATTCAATAAAAATACAAAAACAAAATTTATTGTTCAATTTTTAACTAATTCACCTGTAAAATTATTGTTTTTGAGTTCTATTAAACAATCCAAACTATATGTTCTTGCGAAATCCATTTCAGCTTTATTTTTAAAGGAGTGCTGAATGTAGCAGGATTTAGATAGAACGAAAAACAAGAGATCATGTTTTAAGAAATCTTTACGAAATGTAAACCAGAAAATACAAGTCTTATAAAGGTCGGTGTTAGGAAATGGAATAGCAAAATCGTATATGATAAAATGTTGCGACGCAACTTCAACGGCACACATTAAATTAATGTTTGAATTAAACAGACAAAATACATTATACCGGTAAGGTGACAATTTCAACCATTAGCATTTTAAAGTTATTTATTATATCGAAACTTGATCACTTGAGACAGGTTGCTTGGTAGATATTTCGACAATTTGTGATAGTACATGATCTATATCGATGGTTGATTGCCTTATAATGAAATGAAATGTCTTTATTTTGTATAGAACTACGCGGGCACTTACACAATGTCAGATACAATATTTTCTTACACTACCGCCGGATCGGAACACGACCACAGCTGAGAAGATCCGGCAAGTAACTTAGCGGGTTTGTCTTGTTTGCATAATATCTTATTTTTTTCTTATTTTTTAACGATTTGTTTTTACCTATGAAATATCGAATTGAGCAGTCATAGCCGAATGGTTGAAACTCAGCCTCTCAATCGAGGGTCCGAGGTTCGATTCTCAGGCACGATTGATTTTTATAAAATTATGTGCGTATCAGAAAACATCGTGAGGAAATCCACACTCGAGTTCCTTAAGAAAAGGTTCTCAATGGTGTGCGTCTACCAATTCGCACTTGGCCAACGCGGTGGAATATAGCCTAAAACTCTCTTATTCTGAGAGAAGAGTCCAGAGTCCCACTGCTGGGCCCTGTGCCCAGCAGTAGAACGAATCGAATCAAATATATTGCTAGTTCTACAGACTTACCTTTCATATTGTTTTCTACACACTGTGATTTGAAAGGCGTTAGAAGCGTATATTCTACTCCAACGGCACCACCGTCACACCTATATCTATCTAATAACATTAGGGCTAAGCGCTGCTGTATTCAAGTCTGGAGTCTATGGTCTATGTCTCAAGGGTGTGGTAAGGGAGGGACGTAACGGCTTAAAACCTTTTTTTCAGGAGGACCAATGCAACTGTGGCTACCCTCACTCCAGTGGATTACACTGTGGACTACAGATGTCCATGAGCGGCCGTAGCCCCTTATCATTAGATAGTCGACATGCTTGTTTCTACTGCAATATTATATACATTTATTAAAATATCGTAAGATTGTAATCAACAACATATGATGAAAAAATAGTTCCTATTCATTCTATAGAATAGTATTTAAAGCTAGAAATAAAATATCAACTAGAAGTATTTCTTTTCGCTATTCACGACTTTATATCACGGATAAATTCAAACGTATCTCTTTCCCCGCAAACGAAATAAGTGCCGCATATAAAAATATGTAACTGATATCCGCAATCGAATTAATAATCGTATAAGAAAGTGAAAACAAAACCGCCCCCGCATCGCCCACGACAGCGCCCAACTTCGGTACCTACATAATTTGTACGGTTCATGGTTATTTTGCTAATACAACGAGTAGACGAGCGTGTCAGAAAGACAAGGTTTCATCAAAATGTTTCGAAATTCTAATCTATGCAATCATGTACGATTATATTAAAGAGAAATTGTGTTTAATTAACAGATGACAACCATTTCGGAGAAAATGATGTTCTTGTTCTAAGATTTGCTCGTATCTGAAGAGGTTGAGAAATTTTAACTGACATAATATATTTTCTTAAACATTTTATACGTATTATTCTATGTAATTCAATGAAAGGGCTAAAATTAAGAGTGAAAGTAAATAAGATGAAGCTAGACAAATGAATAATACATTTTATTGCTTTTAACTAAATACATAAATTTGGTAGAATTAAATTATAATCGTACTGTTGTTTTTTAAAAACACAATTAGATATCATCTCTGAAATTCTTTAATTAAACCTAAAAAAATATCAACGATTAATAATAAATGTACCTTAAAATAAATTATTTCTTTTCTCCATCTAGGAAGTAAGAAGAAAGGTCCTCAGTAATTTACAAACAAACAAAATATCAAAACGACATCCAGATAAAATACATTACACAAAACGATATAAATAATTGCTCAGACTTCCCTTCGATACTGTTGCTGAATAATTCAAATTAGTGAACTTGATTTGTGTCGCGATTTGAATCATGGTTCGCGGAACGAGTTTCGTTTCTTACGATCGTACAGTCAGCTGTGGGCTTTAGTTGATAGGTTCCTTTTCGCCCACACCTTAACAAGTAATGAACGTTTCATCGCCAAGTGTACCAGGTTTAACCACAATATTGTCGTTTTATTGACTTCAGGTGGGACTGCAGTCCTTTTTGAGGCTGTTTGCAGATTTACTTTCGTAGAAGTGACTGCAAACTATGAGTAGGGCTGTAAACTCGCTTGGAATTTTAATTTCTAAAATCGACGATATACTACAATTTGCATAATGACAGGGGACGTGCCTTTGGCTGAGCATATAAGGCTCATGATAAATAGAATTGAACTTAAACGAATTCATCTCAAGACTTACATTCGTTAATGTTATTCTTCCACACATTATAGAATGCTTATGATTTATTAATTTGTATTAACAAAAAATAACTATCAATTTTTTTCCACTATCCATAAACATACTTCTTAGTTTATTTGATTCAGTGTTTATATTCAAACTGACACGGCCAAAATGTTTAAATATCACAAACACAATACAAACCGTGCAACATAAAAGAACTCAAACATTAAAATCGAAGTCTTAAATTAGACGACCCAACAGAATCCAAAGTTAACTAACTAAAAATATCTCCACCAAGACAAAGTGCTTTAGAAATTAGATGAGGAAAGCACGTCATAATTTTCAAAGCAACACAACAAATCACTGGGTGAAGACTGCTCAATTTAAATGACTCAAACAGGCCACACCAGTTCAGAGACGAGCGTGGGCGGATGCTGAGTGCAGTGAAATTTAAAACAAATATTATCGCTTATCTTGCATTACCATTAAACTCTATATAAAGTTCTGCCATTGGTAAAATGCATTTCTTACTTTTTATTAGTTCACTTTTAGAAGAACAAGAATATCATTAACTAAAAGAATTCAAGCTTTCAGAAAACGAAATAGAAGAAAATTTTACAAACATTTTGTAGAATTGATAATAAATGAACGATGATGAACTGAATGATGTAGAATAGTTATATAAATGAATAATTTTATTCATTTAAATTGTTTTCATATATCTTATAACTCTTCAAACTCTTAGAAAAAAAAAATAAAAGAAAAAATGTCAACCATCTTGTAGAATAGCAATATAAATGAACGATGAATGAACAATGATGAAATGTGTGATGTAAAATAGTGATATAAATGAATAATGTAAATTATTTTCATTTATAATTTTAAAACTCAGAAAACAAAATAAAAGAAAATTCAATAATTTTGTAGACTATCAATATAAATGAAGGATGATGAAGAATGGTAATATGAATAAATAATATAATGTAGATGATTTTCTATTCTAAGAAACCTAAATTGTTTTATTTTAGTATTTTTAGACTAAGCAATACTTACATAAAATAATATGCTGATTGATACAATCTGTCATGTATCAATACATTATAAAGTTTTAAATTCAAACACATTATTGATTCATATATAATAAAATCCACTGACCCTTTTTTCTACGTTGACCTTATGACTTTTCGCCTCTTGTGTATATAAAATATCGTTTTGAAGAGTAGTATGTTCGGTAGTATTGTGGGTCAAGTTTGCTCAGTGGCTTTGTTGAGATGTTAGTGCTGGACCAACAAGACTTCCCCACATTTCACTTTTATCCAGCTATGGATGCGGTTTGAACAAATTAGCACTAGTAAAAGTATGTTCATGTATGGTCAATACATTTTGTGTTGTGGGATTTAGCTAAGTGGGGAAAGTCAAATACATTACAAGAAAAGTGTATAGGTACTGGATTAGGCATAAAATGTTTGTTATTGGATTCCTAAGGTTATCCAGAATTAGTGTATTCTATGATGATATAAAAATTGCAAATACTGAAAGATCTTTAATTTTATTTCCGAATGTCTTTTTTATAATATGGATTAGCCACAGGCGCGTTGATACCCCTGAGTACGAAGTTGGAACTCCTCTCTTAAATATGTCTCCCTTACTTTACTCTTACTCCCCTTTAGACCAGAACACGGGAGTTCACAACACTGCTATTATTATGCAGAAATAGGTGTAGCGGTGATACCTATTTAAAAATGTCTCAAGAATTTCCCAATTCTAAGAAGGATTTTGAGTTCCCCTATTAAGTGTGACAAAGCTAAACTTATTAATCAATATAACGATAGTAACGATATTAGTTTTGTCAGTCAAATCAAGCTACCATACATCGAGATCCCGACAAGGGTCTGCAAATCTTAAGTCAAAACTTCTTCACATCAAAGTTATGAAGCATACGAGCGCCTTAAGTGTTCATCGATTATCCCCATTAGCCATTAAGACCGGGATCTCATCCTTGGACACGTTCGTCCACAAAGATACGAAAATAGGACCGCACGGGCCGCGTCAGATACACAAATGCTTGGTAGAGGTCGGGAACCTTTTGATGTGGAATCTTTGTTTGGTGAAATTATGGAGTTAAAACGAGAATTCTTGATACATCTGAGTGTCACATATAAATGTTATTGTGTCTGGAGTGAATTTTAAATATCAAACGGTCTTCTAAAATAAACGGAAACTATAAAATAAACAAATAAACATTTGATTTGATTTGAACATCTAAATAGACATACATCTTCAGGAAAAAATATAAATAGATGATTAAAAGCTCTTGTCCATAATATGTATTTTCTTATACTGGAAATGTAGAATGTAGAAATGATGCAATATAAACCCAATTCCAAAACACTATGAATTCAACTTTTACCTGTTCTTATCAAAGTCAGTCACTTAAAATTTACAAATGAGAAACAGAAAACTATTTATATTTATATTGTAACTATAATTGTAACGAACGACAAATTGTAAAACTTTTATGATGTTATTGTTCTCAAGTGACAATGTGTCTTTTTCTATTCAGTTGACAACAATAATCCAGCGAGTTACCAAACCGCAAAATATCCTGAACATCTTATTACACGTTCCCGACTTCTGGCCAATACAAACGCAATCCCAATCCCTTATATAGATGCACAGTTACATTCTGGACATTCCTCGGCTGGATGGTCTGCTATTCTAATGGATTAATTGCCTTTGCTGTCGGTTTGTTGACGACATTAATATGGTCTCGCGAAATGCCTCTGACGGTTTGCACTCAGAGATTTATGTACGAGTTATCCTTTGCAATTAATGCTATGAACTTGAGTAATGTGGTAAGTTGAAGGATTTAATATGCAATAGACTTTGGTTATGAGAATTTCTGATTTAAACCTACTAAGGGTTTGGGTAATACGTTGGCAAGGATAGTAGGTAACTAAGGAAATAGGCGTAAGCTACTTATTAATTACCGCCTAAATTCTGTCGCGTAGAATTTATTTTTCATTAAAGTTTTTGAAATCGAGTAAATCGAATTTGAAGGTAGACTTGACGTAGTATATCATCGTTTTAATATTATAAAGGCGACATTTTGGAGGATGGATGGATGTTCGTCGCTCTTTCACGAAACAGCGAGTGATCAGATTTGGATGTAATTTGGCACACAGTTCTTTTATGACCTAAATTATCACATACGATACTATTTACCGTGGTAAACATGGAGCCGCAGGAACACGCTTGTAAAATATATATTTCGTTATATTATATCTGTAGCATCTCAGATCAGTAACAAAATCTACCACAGTGGTCAAAGTCATAAGAAAACATTATAGTTCAATGTTGGATGTCTCAATTTTGTGAAGCATTGTCTCCTTTTTTTGTTAAGGTTTCGTACACTTTATATAAATAGCAATTACGTTCATATCATCACATTACGAAGCTCACTCGTATAACGTGTCACATTCGTTAGAGAACTCGACCAACAATGGTCGCTGCTTGGACGTGGGTGCTTACTTAATCTCATTGCTGTTCCGATTCTGAGTTAAAACGATTTTTATCTAAACCTATTATCATGGTCATTTAACGTACTATTACGTTTTTTTTTTATATATAATCGAAGTAGCAAACAAGCATGCAGTCCACCTGATTGTAAATCGTCACCCATTGATATTAGAAAGCAACCTTATATAGAACAGAGGTTCTATCTCTTGTGAATTGAATTAGACTTCTGTACTGACAAAGACGAAAGATTCTTATTTAAAATTCACAGCTATGATGGTTTTATCGCTGTTTATGTTTACCTGATTATTACTTGTCTTTGCTTGAAAGTTTCATCAGTATAAATTCAACCATTTCACGATTTGCCCGTCCATCAGATAGAACTATTCAAGTGACTTTGTGTTTAGATGTCACAAATATAAGCATACAAGCTTCGGTTCAGAGATACTTTATTCTCATAAGACATACATTGATCACTCACAACGAAAAACTTAAAATCTAAAATAAATACAATTTTCATCCGGTGTGTGTGTGTGTGTGTGTGTGCGTGAACGCGCGCCTGCGTGTGTCTTTGTTTCATTTGTAGTTTTTATTTAAGATGTATTGTTTTAAAGTTTTATTGAATTTTATAAAAGGTTTAGTATTATTTAAGATCTCAGGTAAGACATTGTACATTTTAACTCCTTCATTTTTTATGTTTCTTCTTCCGTAACTGTTTCTACTTTTGCGTCTTTTAAGATATTTTGTAGGAGTCTTATAAAATATATGATAAATAATTTTGAAATCAAAGATAGACTTACAATTCTATTTTTACTATAGATCTATATGACGCGCGATTTACTAAGCTTTCAATCTTAAGTTTTTGCAACGAGTCTAGTGATGTAATTTAGTATTGTTTGATGCAAACACAATATATCTTTGAAGTGATTGGCAGGATTACGTCACATTATTATATTTCGTGTATTTCAATTTCTTTCGTGTTAAAGTGCAATCAAATAATTAACATTCACAAATCTCCTATTACAGATCTACTAGAGAACATATCAATAAAAGTAATCTGTAACTTTAAATTATAAAATATTCTGTAAAATATATGTGTGTACGTAGATAAATAAAAGAATAAATTTGTAACTTTCCTATGATGGGGCATCAGTATTGCTTTTTGGAATAAATTCAACTAGTCACCAAAATTTCATAAAAAAACGTCAGTCGTTATTAAAATTAAGCAGAAGGGTTCTGTTAAAAAAAAGGTTGAGAAAGTCTGCTCTAACCATAGTAAGCCCGCGAACTTTTCTATAATAACTCCTCAAAACGTCTTAAATATATGGACCACATGATAAAAAGGTTGAGAACACCTGCTCTATCTATAATTCGCTCGCGTACTTTTTAAACAATAACTGCTCGATATACTGAAACAGTCAATTACGATGAAAAGGTTGCGAACCCCTGCATTAAATCCACCGAAAGGTGTTCAGAAGGGTAAAAGGTTGAGAACCCCTGCCTTAAGCCCACAGGTACTCAGAACAGTATGCCGGTAAACAACTAATGTTCTGACGGGCAAGTAGCCCGACATGACGTCCGTTTGATTGACGGTTAAATCACATAATTAAGCGTTTAAACCATTAACTTACCACATAATCAACTCAACCTAGAATAAATACTTGGGATCCTAGGACAAAACCTTGTGACGGAATTTAGAAATGCAATCATTAAAGGAAATAACACCGAGTACTCTGTTTGTTATTGATTTCAATGTAATGATAAACATCATCAAATTACACATATTTTTAAAAAGTGGTGTTACCCGCGGTTTATTAGGAAAAATAAATTGTGTATTAACAGTAAAAGTAATAATTATTCACATTTTTACTTTAAAACTTTTGTACAAAGTTCTACATACATTCTTTTGCGAATTTATTTTCATCGATTTTTCCATGGGAATAAGATATATTCCCGCAGTAAAACGTAGGCTACGTGTTTATCCAGGTTGTCAGCTAACTACATACCAAATTTTATATTTCCAAACTCCAACTTCCAACTAAAACCGCTCCAGCCGTTAAGAAGTGAAGAAGTGAAAAGGCGAAGTTTGTGTGTGTATGACACACACAAACTTCGCCTTTATAATATTAGTGTGATAAGAGAAGTTGCATTGCATCGCAAACAAAAAATATATATACGAAGGAAAAAGATAAATCCGCTTAGTTACTTGCCCGATCAGTTATAGTCAGCCCCGGATATTCAATTATTTTTAGGGGGGGGCAAAAATTTAAAAAAATGCCGCCCCTGCCCACTTGATTTTCTTTTCACCATTATTTCAGCCATCAAATGTCTAATAACAGGTGGTCATTAAAAGGTACACGGATCAAGAGTTCCACTTCCTAATAACTATAACATACATACATTATAGGCGTCTTAATGGCCAAATTTAAATCAATTAAGAGTTGCACATTCGTTTGCAATGTTAGAATTTGACGCCCTCTGAACTTGCGGCTCGGGACATAGGACCCGGCTTGCCACCCCCCCAAGTAGTTTTTGGGCAATAAACATTGAATATCCTTTATTTGAGGTTTTGAGAGAATTTTAGCGAGTTTATTGAATTATAATTATTTTACAGTCAGCGAGATACGCATGATATTAAAAGGGATCTAATGCCAATATGCATTTTTTGGAAATCACACATTCGTAAAAGGTCCCCTTTATTCAAAATTTTGTCCGAATTTTGGTAAATTTATTGAATGAACTAGATACATTGGTAAAGAGTACATTTGTAACATTAAAGTATTTATGTTTTTACTAACACAAACCATCCATTTTCGCTAGATAATAGACTCGTCTAATGGAAGTCGTTTCAAATATCTTGCTCTATTTACTTTCGTTCTCTTTGTCACATTTCCAAAGTTATTTTCAAAGAAACAAAAAAAACATTATATATATATTTTTTTCAGATTACTAATAAACATAACAAACACAGCTAAGCTAACAAACATAGCAGATGTTGCATTCATTGCATACCAGATGACATATTAGTTACACTCTACTTACTTTAATTACCAGTTACAAAATCCTGTTCTAAGATCAAAATAGTAAAAATATCACATTCACGATTACCCAACAAATGATTGGCGGGGTTACCTTCGAATTAAATTAATAATAATGTCGTAATTGGTTTATGTATTCGTAATTTGACACAACAACGGATACCCGAGCCGTTACGTATGACAGTTTCTGTCAACCATGCCCAGTACTTGTCAAGAGCCGTACACGAAGCGTAAACCTTTACAAACATGACATCTCAACGGGCTGTCAAATTTGACAGTCATCAAAACGCCGATCTGCACCCATTTCGCAAACTCACTCGAAATTGAAATATATTCACTCAACGGTCACTTCGCATAAAAAAACGCACTACGCGAAAAAATACAAAACGGTCGAAGTTCAAAATTCTATGTTCGATATTCGAATTAGGCGCGCGACGACGTGCGCGTGCGCAGGGATCGCGGCGCGGTATTCAACTGTTGTGGCACGCGCGGCGTTTTGACTGTCCGTACGTCTAGTTCTCGTAGATCTTGTAAACAGATAACTATCAAGATTAATTATATGTAACATTATATTATAATCAATGGCAAATCGTTATGTCATGGTAGATACGTAATACAGTGTTCAATGAAAAAATAGTAGGTAAGGAAAAACAAAGTACCTACGTAGTTTTTTTTAATTAATTTTTATTTCCAGTGTTAATTTTATATTGAACTTTATGTTCCTATTACTTACGAATGCCATCAAATGACAAAGACAGTAAAAAGGTAACAAAACTCAAAATCAATGAAATAAAACGCTCAGTGGCTTTAAATTTTCAAAAGCTTTTATTTATTAGTTACTGTCTATTGGTATTTTGAATAGTCTATGACAGCAACGAGGAATGGATGTTTGTCTAATCGGGGACGAAAACCTGTATACCACAGTGATCTCAATCAATTTATAATATCAAACATACAAACATAAAACCGGTATGTCTGTTTTCATACAAATTGCATGCATTATTTAAAACAAATTACTGATTCTTCGAGTTAATATTCAAACAATATACCAAAATTACGGCATAACGAAAGGTGTGGTCATACGGAGACGGACGAAGGTGACCAATCAACCACGTATCCTGTTTCCGACAATTTCACCCATGAAATTCCATTAACAAATAATTTGTAACCATTCCGATTCCCCTAGGAAGAGCAACACATACACAAAGGGAAAAACACCAAAATGTTTTTACGCTTTCTACACTCATAGCCCCACACTAGGATTTGCTTCTATGATACCATCGCATACACAAAAAGACGAGTAGACAAACACTCAGACCCAGAACAGAGTCTAAATTGGTCATTCACATGTCTGGCGGAGGATCGAACCCGGCACCCATTACGTGTCACACCGGTATGGTAACCGCTCCGCCACACGGGTCGTCATTAATTAATAGGTTTATAGTTTGTATATTATGTATAGTGCTAGCTATATTTCATCCGTCATTAACTTCTAGAAGTAAAATATAAAAAAAAAATAAAAAATAAAAAACACGCTTTCTACTTTCACTCATAGCCCCACACTAGGATTTTCTCCTGTGTCGTGGGTACCATGGACACACAAAGACGAATACACAAACACCC
>DWNE01002788.1:0-17974 GCA_018249875.1 Cecropterus toxeus | reverse complement strand
AGCATGCGAATAATGAAAGCGAGTAACATAGCTGTAGGAGCAGTATTATAATAATTACAATATAAAGCGATTTAAATGTAATAAATTATTAATAATTAATGAACAATAATAAAAGAAGAGAAAAAAAAACGTTAAAACAAATAATGTCACATGAATGTGTAAATTTGCACCTAATCACAACAAATCGAAATGAACCATAAATAATACTTTGCCATTAATTAAATTATTGGAGACGAGACAAAGAGTAAACTTACTAATATAAAAAGGAAAACAAAACAATGGAAAAATGTAGGTAATCTCACGTTCAACAAATTCAAATGACTACGCGACATAACTCGTAAAGTCTGTACAGCTGTATTCATAGGCTTTATAGACAATACAGAATGGAACTGTCGCAATAATTTTTAACACGAGTCTATGAAACAAATATATTGTAGCAAAAAGCGCAAACAAACGAACATGTAACACAACGCCAATAAGAGCAACGCGTCCGAACAATTCACTACGTCGCTGTCGCCCTCATATTAGATTTTGGCGCGAGTTCTCATTTGCGAGTTGGATTTACGACAGCCACAGACTGGATAGAGTCGTCAGTCGCATGTAGTGAGGCTGTGGGCAATAAATTAGCGCGGAGAGAGGAGTGTTCTGTGTTTCCCACGAACGGGACCGTATCAAGATGCGCTGTGCTCGGGTTGTAACGAAGCTTTAGGTTGGTGGATGTGCTCTGTTTAGTTGATAGCTGGTGTTTTTGAATGAGCGCAATAATAGTGCGATTATTTGACTAACGAAATGTAATCAAAATACGTACTATTAATATTGATCGAAAAATATGTACGAGTGGAGGTTTTATGAAATCCTAATATCTTGTTATTTGACACGCAGTGGGTCCCAGGTTTGACCCCGGCCAACAAGAAATGTGAATGATGAGTTTAGATTTCTATTCTGAGTATGAGTGTTTGTGTATTCGTCTTTGTGTATCCATGGCACCCACGACACAGGAGAGAATCCTACTATGGGGCTTTGAGTGTAGAAAGCGTTTATGTTTTTTGTTATATTTGTGTCATTAACGGAAATTCTTTCGAACTTCTCACCAAATTAGTCTAACTAGAAAATCATACATAGTTTTTATTACACTGCTCGTCGGTATTCCAACTCGTATTTAATTTCGTTTCTGGCATTCATCGCCCAATATCTCATGATATAACATCATGATAATGTCGAAGGACAAGTTCGTGAAGTTTGTAACCGATGTAACTGTACATGTTTCTGATGCCATAATAAAATCAATAAATGATTATCTGAATTTCACTTCTATTTATTGACAAACATGAAAATATTTTCATGTTTCTCAATAGTATTTTAATAGCAGACAAAGCGTTAGAATAATTATAATTTAATAAAATAAATTGAGTATCATAGGGCCATGTTTTCATATGGTACTACGATTGAAATCCTCTCAAGTATTTTTTTGTTATTTTGTATAAGAAAAAAAAGTAAAATTCTGATATTCTTGTTTAACCACTCGTAATGAAGAACACATGTATGAAAGTCTCAATAATCTTCCTTCGAGTACCTTTTCAGTGCCATATCTATCGATTTATATCCACGTGTTGTACCGCGTCCGAGCCTTCGGAACGGGGACAGCGAAATGCTTTATTTTCTCGCTCGATTTATTCCACGTGACATTCCCTTGCGTTTTGTTAACTGTCACTCGTGAAACGTAACGAACTGCCTTTAGTTTGTTACCCGAGATTTTGTGTTATCCCCTCGGATGGGGTTGTTTGTGAAATATGGTTCAATTTGATACGTGTTAGTATTAGGGTACGCTAATTTATACAGAGCTTTGGCGCCGGGTTTCGCTAGTGAAGAGAATTCTAGGGTGTAACGGATTCTATAACAGAAGCTATATATTTTTAACCCATAAAACTAAGTTTATTGGTCTGTTCATGTATACCATTTAGTTCACTAGTTCGCCCCTAATTACTTTTGGCACTGTAAAACGTTAGTAGTAATGTAAACTTAGTGTAGTATTGTGTCCTCCATTATTTATAGGCGAGTTAGCAGAGTCATCAGATTTTTGCTTTGTCTCTTGTATGTCCCGTGAAACGCAAGATCGTTAACGAAATTATATAAAAACAGGAAATTTTGAATTGTCTTATTGAATTGTATTACACCTATCAAATCATAGACCTATTATGCTCTCATCGACTATTGATAAATAATCTGCGACGATGGTAAAAATTATCTTTGCAGAATTAAAAAACAAAGTACAAATACATTTTAATATACTGTTTCTAATATTTTTGGCATTCCTAAGAAAAAATTGGATTGTTTGAAAATTTTTGATGTATATTTTGGCTGCATTTTGCAAACGACCTGAATTTCCAGTAATATCCTAAAGCCCGAAACAATCCCTTTTTCAAGTACTTTTCCATATAAAAACATTAACTAAACTAAAATGTTTATCAGACATAGTTTAGGATAGAACTGTATACCCCGGTAGCTCGGTATATCATACCGCCTCGAACCTATCATATCGCCCACGACAAGCAACAGGATTCCGTAATTAAACGCCACGCCATGAACAAAACAATAGCGATCACCTTGGCCATGTAAATGTTAATTAATTGAATAAATATGATTAAGCACCACATCCGTAATTGTGATAGATCGTGCCCGCTGTCCACAGTGGAATTCAACGTGGGCCAACCGGATGGAAATTACGATACAAATGATCACGACAGTAGATTGCGACAAACGCTCGACATGTCACACTTTCAGCTGGACTGACGTAGATACGTAACTGTCGGAAGAATTCCAAATTAGGAATTTATTATTTTATAGCAGCCGTCCATTAATCACGTGATGTTTTATTTGGCATTTTTTAACATTCCCAAATCCTTGGTGATACATTGAGAGGTTTAAGACTAACTACAAACATAAAGTACTAAACAATCACGCAAACATAATTCACCAGGTGGTATATTTAGTGTAATTCGACCGAGGAGATACCACCGTCACACTTATTTCTAGCGTGAAGCAGTTCTTGCGTTTCGGTAGAAGGGTGTGGTTGCCGGACCACTTATATATGAGACGACCATCTTAATCCTCGAGAGTAGCAACGCATCTGTGATCGACTTCAGATAGAATCTCTGTTCTATATGAAGTTCCTTACAAATGTCCATGGGTAATTACTCCCGGTAACCACTTACCATCAGGTGGACTACAGATGCTCGCTTCCTACTTTAATCTAATAATAAAATGCAATCCATCTGATAAAGAAGTCGCTTCCGCTTAAAAATTTGTCACCAAATTCATATAATACAGAGATTTTAACTGAAGTCTATTAGAGATGCGCTAACACTCCTGAAGATATAGTTGGTCGCCTTGTATATAAATCAGCGGCTTCTATACCCTTCCACCAAAACGCATGAACTTCACGCTAGAAATAGATGTGACGCTGGTACCTCCACGGTCAAACCGTGTGGTTCTATAACCTTTTAAATTTTTGTATTTTATTAATTACAACAATTAATGAATAAAATAAAAGAGTATACTACAGTAAGATAAATATAAAAATAAAAGTATTTTTTTTTACTAAATTCTAATCTACCTAAAAGAAGTATATATGAAGCGAACATCTCAGTCCTCGGGAGTAGCAACGCATCTGTGATCGACTTCATATAGAACCCCCTGATCTAAAGTTGCTTACAGATGTCCATAGACGGCAGTAATGACTTACCATCAGGTGAAGTGCTTGCTCGTTTTCTACTTCGAACAGAGAAAAAAAATCATATGTTTCCATGAAAACCATGGAACATGAAATATTACCCGGGGCACGAAACTTTAAGCTTATTTGAGCAAATTTAAATATGTGCGTATCAGAATTACATTATCACTGCTTTGCGGTGAAAACATCGTGAGGAAACCTGCACATCTGAGAGTTCTCTAAAAAAATAATTCTCCAAGGTGTGTGAAGTCTACCAATTCACACTTGGCCAGTGCGGTGGACTATGGCCTGTAACTCTCTCATTCTGAGAGAAAACCTGTTCTCAGCAGTGGGACAATAATGAGTTGACGACGAGCAAATTTCGCTATAATGCACCTTCGTTATGACGCAGTCGGTTGAAAACTGTTATTGTTTAATACCAACGCGTTCTATAATTTCAGACTGACCTACAAATTTATGTATTATTGAATAAATACTAATTGTAATCACTGATTTAGAATTATCCATATACATAAATAATATATAATTAAGGCACAAATATATGCTTCGGGTTCGCAGAACAAGAACTGACATAAACCGTTCAAGTGTAATTGTAACTTAGCCGTTGAATACACTTTATTATATTATTCTAATTAATATACCTACGCATTGTGTCATATTGTTAATATTATTTATTACGGAATATTTACGATCGAATAAATACCAAATAGTCACACTAATTTACGACAATCATACTTATTTATGGTATAACGACAAATAAGCGATATTAAATACTTTTGGTTCATTAAAATAAATGCTTAACGAATTGAAGTGTCGTAAGCTAACGACTTCTGTCATAAAATAACACCTTATAACTACATTAATCCGTATAAGGTCAGTTATGCTATTTATAAATTACCTGTCTCCGATATTTTTTCCTGTTTATTTCATTTTATAACATTTTAATTTTATTTTTATTGAAGTAGGAACCCGTTCAGTCTACATGGGAATTAGTCATCGCAACCCATAAACATCTTTAATCTACTCCATATAGAACAGAGAGACGCCTCATAAACATATAACTCAATCAGACAGCTTCCACACTCTTCCAAAGGAACGCATGAACTGTTTTACAGAAGAATTAGGTATGAACACGGAACCTTTTGTTCGAACCTATCAAGTTCTTTCTCTTTATTATCAGATTGAAGTCGCAAACGAGCATGCAGTTCCCGTGATGGTATATGACACTGGTATTTTTAGGCGGGGCAAAATGTTAAAAATGCCGCCCCTGCCCACTTGAATTTATTTTTAACATCTTCGCCATCAGATGTCCAATAATTGGGGGTCATTTAAAAAGTATACATGTCAAGAGTTGCACTTCCTACTGACTAGAAAGCTAAGATAGTCGCTTCATATATAAGGGAGCCGGCAACCTATATAATATACCAATATAAAAGCGTCCAAAATTCAAATGCTTAAATCTCTAAGCAATTCTGTTAAATCTGACGTCAACCACAGATGCGTTGCTACTCAAGAAAGCTAAGATCGTCGCCTCATATATAAGTGAGCCGGCAACCAAACCCTTCCAACGAAACGCAAGAACAGCTTCGCGTTAGGTGCGGCGGTGATACCTCCCCGGTTGAACTACACTGGTTCGAACCAGCAAAAGGTACCAGTAGGTACACAATATACCGATATAAAAGCATCCAAAATATGAATGCTACATGTATTGGTAGGTCCATAATTTCCACACAGCCGACGCGGAGGCTCGTAGCTGACCCCAAAACTGGTGGCAGTCAGTTCGTGACCCACCGCGACCCCGATCTACTAACCGTCCGGTACCATTGTCTTTGTGGGACCTGGCCTAATTTGTAAGCTTTGGCGATTTAAATTACGAGTAGTATATCATTAACCGTAAATATACAAAATATAAAACATGTTTTATTTCGCATTTTTTGAATTCTTGATTGAATTTTAGAATAATTCTGAAAAGATCTTATATTAAACAGACGTTTTCCATTATCTTTATATAATTCTTCTGTACATGGGTATAACACTGAACTCCTTTTAAACGGCTGGATCAATTTTTATGATTTTTTGTGTGTTTTCTGGTGGATCCGAGAATGGTTTAGATTCACAATTCGATTCAATTTAATTGAATTATTTTTATTGCTTATTTGTTATTTCTTTTATTTTCTCATTTATATTTAGATTAGATATAATTAGTATAATATAGAATACTAAAATTTGTACATTTTGAGGTTTCTTCACGATGTTTACGTTCATCAATGATAGTAATGAAACAAGTAATCTTCTTCTTCTTTAGTTATTTATGACACGCAAAAATGTGGACGGTTTAAATGTTATATATTAAGGCTTGGTACAGATTTGTACATAGGACGGAAACATAATTGGAAGTCAACAAGTCAACTTTTTCTCTTTGTGGTTTGCGTTTGGTGAATTTACGTACACTGAAGTCTCATATTCAAAACAGTTTGTTTAAAGCCAATAAAATAAAATACAAAGTAAAGCAGTAATCTCGAATCTCTCGTAACTTAGATCCATATCAAGTACCTAGGTACCAACTGATAAGGTTATCTGACGAATAGCGAATTATAATCTGGCACCTAATTGAAACGTCTACCTGGACAGCCAGCACGCGCTAATGCCACTCATATCTAGATAATATTCAGATAACCTGTAGTGAATACGTTTTATGTCGATAGAGATCTTCATGGTTAAGTGTAAGAGATGCAAGCCACACCCAGTGCCGGATTAACACACATTTGGCCAGCCAGCTGAACTATGGCCTAAAACTCTCTCTTTCTGAGAGAAGACCCGTGCCCAGCAGTGCGGCAATAATGGGTTGACGATGATGTTTTGTGTCCAGGTGGTAGAACTAGTGTTATTCGATCTGGGAGGTACCAAAGCCATACCTATTTCTAGCGTGAAGCAATTCTTGCGTTACGGTGGAAGGGTGTGGTTGCCGGCTCACTTATATATGAGGCGATCATCTTAGTTCTCGGGAGTGGCATTTCATTTGTGATCGACTGTAAATAAAACCCTTGTTCTATAGGAAGCTCAAAGATGTCTATGGGCGGCGGTAACCACATACAATCGGGTGGACTGTTTGCTCATTTGCTATTTTAATATGATAATAAAAACGACTGTAACAAATTTGTAAAATATATTTCATTAATTTCCATTTACGATATCAAAAGTTATTACAATTTGGAGTTATATTCTTGCCTAATACAAGTTTTCAAAACTTAAAGGGTGAGATCCCAATCATTGTAAAAATGTAATATTTGTCAAAAATAAAAAAAAACTTTTTTTTTCATATTACATTTTGTTTAAACACTACTAGTATTATCAAAATAAACATAATCAAATGGATATAAAAACGCCAATGTAAAGAGTTAATGCAATTACAAATTGTATCCAATATCACGAATCTTTTACAATACCAGTAACATCCAAGCAGATAAAGAAAAGCTATATCTTTACTAGCCTTAACATCAATATTTCATTGATTGACAACAATAATTTTGATTGCGGATTGTTGTATATTTCCTAATGTGTCGGTATGAGGAACAAAGCACATAGAAGTCGATTGCACAACGTTAATGAGCACATTCGGCGCCTATTGTCTCTGGCCGGAGCCGATTAATGATATTATTGGTCGACTTTCGACCTCGCGAACGATGATCATAATCTCTAACTTATCGATGTCTCAGATTATGTGGGCAAACTTTGTTTATAGCTGCTGCTGGCTGCTGCAAAGCTCGCTTATCTGAATAATACATCTCGGTGCTCAAATCTCGTTGATAGTGCCGGCACAGCAGATCTAGATAAAGTATAGATATAGATATACAAATGAATATAAGTGAATTATATTTGACAACTCGCGTGGCGGAGCAGTCACCTTACCGGTCTGACACGCAATGGGTCCCGGGTTCGATTCCCGGCCAGACAGGCATCTGAGCGATGAACTTAAATTTCTGTTCGGGGTCTGGGTGTTTCTGTATTCGCCTTTGCCCATGGCACCCAGGACACAGGGGGAAAACCTACTGCGGGGCTACGAGTGTAGAAAGTGTTTCTAGGGTTCCGTAGCCAAATGGCAAAAATCGGAACCCTTATAGATTTGTCATGTCTGTCCGTCTGTCCGCATGTCACAGCCATTTTAATTAAATTAGATAGATTTAAATATTTGTTATTATTAGATTATATACATTTAATTATTTAGACTACAGAGTTGAAACTTGGTAGGTAAGTGTATTCTGTAAACCGCTTCCCGAATTGTATAATAATAACATAATATTGTAGAACAAATGAACAAGTGCATCATGGTAGCTACTTATATCTCTTAAAGAATGAAATAAACGAATGAGATACTTTTTTGGTATTTCCAATTTACTTTCAGTATTATTTTTCTATACTTTTTATTGGCTTTCTTGTAGACATGGAATTAGTTCCCATGTTATATTCCATTTTGTTACATTACTCTTACAATTAGTAAACTTACCTTTGCTCGAACTCACTAGAGACTCGATTATCCAAATCTCAGATATAGGGACTCGCCATTATCCAAATTGTCAATAGTAACCAAGAAACAGTACAGTCCTAGCCGTGCACTACGCTTGTTCATACAGGATGATGCAGATATTGCTGTCGAAAACAGGCATTTTAACAACGGTATTATTGTTGCATTTTTCTTGTTAAGTTGTTGCATCCGAGCGTCCATAAGTACGAGTAGCAGCAATGGGCACACATATACGAATCTCTGCCGAAAAGTAGCTAAATCGTCGATTGCCGATGGTAAAAGCTTGTCTTCTGGGGCACTTAAGATAGTAAAAGATACGAGTATTTTCTTCGTACATTCAATTAACCGGATTCTCAATTAGTCCGATCGAGTGCATTGTATTGGATTTTATCAAATATGTACATTCAATGAATATTTTACATACCTATATAAAATACCTGTTTACAATAACTGGACCACTGAGCTAAACTGAACTGCTTCACGTGACTCATACTAAACCTGCCTCAAGGGACACCCTGATTTACATCAAAAGCGATATGAAAATAGCCCAGGTCTTGTCTTGACACTATGTGACAGTTTCAGAACAATCGATTGTTGATCGATATTAAGGCCGCCGGTTCGATATATCGAGAATATCGATACTATCTAATAAAATTCTAGATTATGTATCTAGGACTTGATGACATTACTGATAGCATCAATCGACTGTAAGATTGTTCTATTAATATTATGATATATACCGTCAATATTATTGATATCACTACTGGTTAAAAAATAAAATTAAGCATTACAATTTAATTATAACTTTCATGATGATGGTAAACGTGAAAACACTTCTGAGAACAAATTTAAATAAAATGCAAAGACTACCAATTCTCATTTGGCCAGCATAGTAGATCATGGTCTAAGTCATTTCACTCTAATGAATACTTGTGCCAACATGTGGAGAAGTAACTGTTACCATTACCATGCGAGTAGATATAACAGCGAAGGGTAAAGAGGAGAGTCCAACGAAATAGCAACCGGTAAAAAAAAATCTAGAGTCCGAAATTGACCTTATGTTAAGGGGGTCCAAAAGAAACAGATTCGGAAATTTGTTATCTAATAAGTTAAGTTCAATTTGCAGCATCCATGTATTACCAAGAGTATTACAAAGTGAAGACAGGATTTATATAATATAGATAACATAATTACACAAGCTATAATAAGCTCAAAATTTATTAAACGTACAATATAAATTGATGACGAAACCTTGAAAAAACTAATAATATAAAACAATAGCTGAATAATCAATTACGTCAGCGTAGATAACATCTACAACATCGCCCGACATTATAAATATGTCGAGCGTTACAAAATCATTTTACTTGTACACTTGTAGAAATATTATGCAAGAAGATTTTTTTATATTAACAATATTAAATTACTTTTAGCATACGTTAATACAATTATTAAATTACATTTATTTATTTACATTTTCTCTTTCACTTATTATTACATTTTTATTGAACACACATTTGTTTTTTTTTCATATTTCTTTTTATTTATTATTCAATAAAATTGAAAGTGATTTAATGCATTCCATTTAATTGAATTGCATAATCGCGTATTATTTATTTAACAAAATAAAGTGAACATGAAAACTAGACTGACTTATAATTTATGTTTCACTTTGAATGAGTAACCCTTAAATCTGTACGCGAGTTAGTTATGGTAAACGAAGTCATAAATCTGAATTATATTTGCTGGTTTATATTTAATAAGTTGGTGGAATTTCGTGAAATATGCCAATTATTCAACTTACTGAATGAACAGATTGAATTAATATTCATTTGTTACGTTACTTTAATTTCGAGTGCTATAATCGTTAATTTTCTTTTGAATAAGATTGATTTAAAAGATGTGGTAGGTATATCGTGGATAGATATTTATATTGATATTATACAATTATTTAACTTACTGAATGAATAACAGATTGAATTAATATTCATTTGTTATGTTACTTTAATTTTGAGTGTTATAATTGTTATTGCTTTTAAATAATTTTTACTTTCTAAGATGCGGTGGGTATACCGAGGATAGTATTTTATATTGATATTATATTTATTTATCTTTGAAGTATCAAACAAACATGCAGCCTGACTCACCACTGCCACCGATGTATTGTAAACATCTTCATTTAGAACAGGGTTCTAACTGTACTCACAAGTGCATTTTTGCTCCAAAGAAGTAAGATGGTAACCTCATATAAGTGAGCCGGCATTCATACGTATTCACCGAAAAGCAAGAACTGCTTCACGATAGAATTATTTATGGCGGTGGTATCTCCCTAGTTAAACATACCTACTTGTTATACTATCCCCAAAATGTAACTAACTCCATACGGCACAGAGAGTATTAGATACCTGAGGTCGATCACAGATACGTTCTACTCCTGAGAAATAACATGCCACCTTATATGTGAGTTTACCAGACATACAATATATATCGAATATTGTTATTACTTTTATACCAAATGTTTAGTTAAAAATAATTTCATTGGTATTAACTTATTTATTATTTACATTTTTGCACTTTGAAATGGGAAACGAGCAGTTAATGCCGCCCATGGACATCTGTAAGTAAATTCATATAGAACAGAGATTCTGTCTGAAGTCGTTCACAGATGCGTTGCTATTCCCATTAAACATAGCAACATGGAACTAAATAAATGGCAACATTGGATTGCACAAACACGTACTCTTACCCCAAACACATATAAATTCTCCGAACCGTCGTGGGTAAAAAAAATCTTAATCAAATTTGATAAATTTGGATATCTTAAGAACGTAAGTAATATATTTAATCTATTGGCAACTTGCAGTACCTGTAAACTTTTATTAGTTGCTCGCAGTTTCCTGATCGACTTTGCAACACAGAGTTCAAATAAGATCAAGCAAAGTACCAATTAGAAACAACAGAATACAACGTCGCAGTTTGTACTACAAGCGATAATATCTCAATACGTATCTGGCATCGATTTAATATTTTAACAGCGCTAACAAATCATTTTAGTGTTAGTGTTCTTAGATAGCCATTTTGTTGTGATAATTACATAATGGGTTGGTAATTATTGTTTATGGCGTGTAAAAAGTTCACTGACAAGCTTTTATGTTGACTTAGCAACGGAGTTAAAAGGATCAAATGGTTCACGGAGTTTCTGGCTAGGCGGTTCGAGCTTCCACTCTAGCTGCTCGTAACTCCAGAAACCCCCTTTCTAGTCGCCTCTTACGACAGACCGTTTTTTTGTATTGAAGGGGAAACCTTCAAAAAGTACCCGACGCCGTCAGAGCAACGCCGGGTTATGTGGCATTTTTACTGCACTAAAACCCACCCGGTGGCCGTCCTTAGCGCTGTGTGGAGGAATCCGGTATCTCCGGAACACAAGCGGAATCCTTCGAGCGCGATGCCCCCTTTCGCGCTCTTTCCCGGTGAGCATTTACCCTCACCATGTCTTCAGGTGTTTACGACGGCATGCGACCACGCATGCCGCTCTCCTTCCCAGGGTCACTTGACTGGACGGTTCGAACTTCTACTGTTGCCGCCCCAATCCTAGATGCCCCCTTTTAGTCGCCTATTACTAAAGGCGGGGAATACCATAGCCCTGTTCTGATCCCGGAACTACAGGGCATTAAAAACTACCTAGACTTTGATATCATAAATGAAATAATAAATGTCATAACACATTTAATTTCTACTTTTTTATTGAATTGCGCAATCGATCTATAAATAATGATGACACTTCCTTACTCACCGGAATAAGTCAGTCGAAACAGTATCGTGATTGCACGGTTAGGGAGACAAAGGCTGGATTGTAGTTTTCACGGCAATTAAGTTCGGTTTTTGTGAAGTTTATAAATGAATAACTGTGCCGCTTCATTCAGGAGTTGGGTATAGCTCGTGACTGATGCCCCCGGCCGGGTCACGACGCCGCTCCCGGTGATGACCCACCGGTTTGTCATAGCTGTCGACACAATATAGGGCGAATCTCAATTCGCCCAATATTCAATATATTTATTTTTTTATTAATCATACATAATTTACACCATAATATAACAGAACATAACTCAAGAGTGCTTATGGAAGCGCTAAGTGCAATTACATTCATAGGTGAAGACTGCATGCAAAGAGACGCGAGTAAA
This sequence comes from Cecropterus toxeus, assembly GCA_018249875.1. Classification (NCBI taxonomy): domain Eukaryota; kingdom Metazoa; phylum Arthropoda; class Insecta; order Lepidoptera; family Hesperiidae; genus Cecropterus; species Cecropterus toxeus. The sequence continues at coordinate 5,541 of DWNE01002788.1, read as the reverse complement.
ACATACTATAATAGCATATTATGTCTAAATATAAATGTATTGAGTATTAATTTGTTAACAAATAATTGAAAATTTATTAATTGTAGTAAAGAATTGAGCCGATATAAAAAAATGAAATGGAACAGATTCTTAATGATAAGGATACCTAAATAACTGTTTATTCATATATTCTTGTCATCAAAAATGTTTATTAACAGCGATAACGGAGCCATGGATGAATACACGCTTGTTACGTAAGAAAAAGCTTTATTATTCTTTTTTATTCCCTGACACTGTAAATATATAATTTAGGATGGTTACCAAAGCGTAAAAAGAAATAAAAAACTTCCTATGAATAACATGGATACACACTAAACAGGTGAACATCCAACTAAAATAACTAACTAATCTCAGTTGAACTTTAAAATATATATATCCGAAATCATTGAGATTTGAATCAAGCTTAAAGTTATAGAATCTAGAGGATAACAATTTTAGAAAAATAAATGCAAAAAGCTATCTAAAATATTAATGTTTTCACAGTTACTTAGTCTATTAAATGTTTGTATGTGTGAGTTTGTTATGTATCTAGTCTATTATACAAGAAAATTAAGTTAAAAGGTGACAAGTAATTATGTTAATTTTCTACTATTACATTTAGTCTATTGTATTTAGTCCCATTTTCCTGTTATATAAATTCTTTATTAAGTATTTACGTTGTAAAAGACGATTTATATGACATGTGACTAAGGTCATAAATATATAATAGCAAGAGAGCCTTTGAGATAAGATTCTTAGCATTTTACAATAATTACCTTCTTGTAAACGGAATTTCCTGGATATAAAGTATTACCATACTACCTAGGTGTTATAAGAAATCCTTATATGCATAATAGATTTACTTTATCAATGCATTTAATTTTAGAATTGTCGCATGTCTTGTAGATTGATGTAGATGAACATATGTAACTATATACAAATTAATATTCGGTAATAAGTTTAAATATATTACAATCACAAGTGGTAGGTACATAATAAAATGTTTTTTTTTTCAGGACTCCTAAAAATTATATAGTTTATAAATTCTCAAACTTAAGTGGTATAATTTAAACTTATTAATATTATGTCAAAATATGTGATAAACTGTAATTTAACTTTATTTGAAACGTGTTTAATCTTATATTGACAATGTTATTTATTTAAAATTATTACATTTGAATATTTTAATTCGTAAATAAATAGTTATTTAATTAATTGAAAAAATACATCTTAATAATTTGGTTAAAAATAACAGCAATGGACAAGCGCCCGGCTAGTCGACCTCCGACACGGAAGGCTCGACCTGAGTCGACAAAAATCCTCACAAAGATTGTCGTGACACCAGCCGACCATTCACGGGAGGCCGCTGAGAAACTGTGTACGTGAAACTATTTCCACCTCCCATTGAACCCGCGTCCCAATGAAAACCTCCTCACCATGTACCTAACAAAAGTCGATCTGAGTAATTATAAAAATAACATTGAGTTCAATCATCCTATAGCAAGAGTTCAAAAATAAAAATGAACCAGCAAACATCGACATTATACTGCAGATTTTTTTATATTCAATTGTATTAAATACTTATTATACATATATGAAATTAAATAAATCTGTTATAACATTTATTTTATTTTATTTATTTAACTTAAATTTCATGTTAGTAAAAAATCATTAAATACATTTAAAAAATAATACATACAGTCGAATATAGAACCACCTCCTTTTCGAAGTCGCTTAAAAATAATAGAAGTTGTAAAAATCAATTACCAGTTCATTTAATAATAAATAAGTAAAAGGATATTGTTGTTGTAATGCGCATTAACATAAATTAATAAATATGCACATATGAAGTATTTTTTTTTATTTAAAATTGAAGCATGATTTGAAAAAATAAATAATTATAAATTATGCAATCAAAACATGCGGCAACGTGTTGCAAAGTTCTCTGGCAATTATATTACACAATAAATATTTACCTACTTTAATTTAACTGAAATAATTTTCTAATGTTAAATATTCATGAAGTAGTTATTTTAGTACTGAAAGTTCTTAAAAATCTATTTGAATATCTACATATTTTTGTATGATATAAAAATCTAAGAAACATTTAAATCATTATTATACTAATCAAACACGACATTTTATTAAAATATATTTACAATAAATCAATTGCAAATTGTTATATTCGTTATTAAAGGTATATTTTCTTAAGTACGTTATCTTAATCTTTATAGATAAAAAATGTCTCATTGTAAACTTAAGTAATAAAAAGCATTAGTCAATACTTTAAGTACCTATGTGTGTAGTGTGTACGTATTTATTAATAGTACTTAGTACTATCAACGCTCAGAAGATGGCACAATGGCTGACGTATTCGTCCAAACGAATGTTACCATCGCTCGATAGATGGCGCTGTCCCGGAAGCTGAATCACGCCAACGATTTATACTTGTAGAAACTATAAGAGCGTTGGCATTTTTTCAATTCGTTAACTTTGCGCAGCGGCAATATCGTAACCAATGAGGTTAATCCGAGGTGCGATTATTGCTAGTTGAAAACTTTACCAATACCCCGCCTTGTGGTCGTGAAATACCGACCGCTATGGCAATTTTTGTACGGCCGTAAAGGCCTCATAAAAAGTATTTAATATTTATAATTATAACTTTATTAATTAATTACACAAAATTGTTGTAAAGACGAGCTGTGGAGAGTTAGAGACAGACTTGTCTAGGGATGTAAGTTGGCTGGGCAAAAATCGATGTTTTTCCAAAAAAATAATCTTTTTTTTTATTATAAAGTTAGCCCCTTAAATACTTTTTGTTCCTTTATTTGATATTTTTATGCAAAACACTACACGTAATAGACACTAGTAAGAGAAAGCTACGCAATAAATCGACTATTTATGGTCGACAAATCTATTTATAAAATGCGATTTGTCTAAAAAAAATAATCGATTTTTTTTCATATCTCTACTTAGTCCTGTTTTTAACTATTAATTTTAGATTCGAATTGGTAACTAAAGACTGGCAGTTTTGGTTATTGTTGATTTTTTTTTTATTTTATAAGACCCTTCTCCTGTCAGTAACAAACGCTACAAAAAATAATTAGCGAAATCGATCCAGCCACTCTTGCGTGATGCTATCTATGACTATGCTAAGCTAATAAATATCAACATATTGTACTTATTATAAAAAAAATGTATAAGTATACAAATGATAAAACGCATTAAAGATTACGAAGTGAATAAATATTGTTCTGATGTATTAAACGATTATACGTACAATGTATTGGGTATTATGAACTCGATGTTAATATGAGTAACGCATTAACAGTGCATGATCCCTGTAAATTGCCCGAAAACAAATGACCGTGACAAAAAGGATTTCGGTAGGGTTGCCACTACCAATATGTTATTACCTATTTTTATATATTTTTTGTAACATCATTTGTATTGTCATTCATTGGCAGTCTTGATTATCATTTTATTCTCGATATATAAGAATAATAATAATTTAATTTAAAAGTTCAATTATTGAAATAAATTATTTTATATTGATTATATACAGAATCAATGGTTTCCGAAAATTGAAATAAAACATTTCGTTCTTTTTTAATATGATTTTAATTTTTAACCTTATTAATTTTAGAAAATGATATTATATTAGTTTTAAATGATAATCAATTGTATCCCTTTATTCAAATAAATCATTTCATTACTGTTAGTACTTTTCAATTTATAAATTTATTTATTACAATAAATGCTATTATATAATTTTCAAATAAAAATCATGTGAAAATGGATTATACTGTATTTTATTATGTCAATAAATAAATATTTGGTTCTAAATCGGATCTATAATATATATTAAAATTTTCACGTTTATGTCAGTTAGACAAAGGCATAGTGATTAAAATTATCAAGTGATTTAAATTTACTGTTTATTTATAAATTTATTGTTTCTTTCATTACAAATTAAAAAAAAGTTGGTCTTTTAATTTCTAGATTGAATTTAATTGCTAACCATTGGTATATCATTTGTTGTTGTGCATTTTTAGACTAAAATGAAAAATTACGGCCTACTTTGTGACTTTTTGGGCGTCCAGAAGTGGGAAATATGATCGTCGAGGTATATCTAACCCGGAGAATTTTCTAAAGGTCTACTGTACCCGGTCACGAGTAATGAGAAACGCTGTTACTCTTCTAACGAGACTTAAATTATGTAGATTGATTGAACCCCCTTTGTAATCAAGGGCTTTCTATAAAACTGACACATTCAACCACCCTACTGCATTATGTCTCTGTGTTCATTATGTTCATTATGTCAAGTTGAAGCGTGGCAACCCTATCAATAACTCAAGCACTCATAAGATTACGTTCCAATCCAGATTTAATAATGTCACATGGATTTGACATTTACAGTGGGTGAAAGTGGGCTTATTATTCGATTCGATTGTTAATCGATCGCTCGGCACGCATAATCGCATTACCGAGTCGAGACGCGGGGGGTCCGGCACTACAAGGATCAATCGGTGTTAATATCGGAATTGTGTTTCGTGTGATTTGTATCGATTTGTAATCTGTAATTCTGTATGTGTTAGTAATCTACTCGTACATTATCTACAAGGAAAAAACAAATCTGCAAATCGATGCGATTGTACTGTATTCGGACATCTTACTTACGGTGGTGGGCAAGAATTTTCGGGCCTTGAGAGGTACCCGGACAATTCTCATGGAAGTCAAATACCCCCAGATACTTAACATTATTACATAATATTATGTTATTAAATCATTGTAATACAACGTACAAATATAAAAGCAACCCCACTGTTTGGGGTTCGGTACTTACTAAGAGTCGCAGGGTGATATGTTTTTCACGAACAGATGTTTAACATTAACGAATAACTTACGATAAACGCACCCTCAAAAACCCAAATCAATATAATTACAACCTCAAATGTTGAGAGCTCGATAACACGACTGAACCAAATATGTCATTTAAAATATCGTCATTATCGCCGTTTTGTCATTCAACTTTTTGCTTTATTATTGTAATCGTACACCATTAAGACATATTTAATGTATTCCAATAAATGTATGTACAAATGTATGTATGTACCTTATGAAAAAAGGTTAAGCACTTAAGGTATAATATAAAAAATATAGAAAATAAAGTACGGAAGTTAAAAATAAATATGAAAAGTGTTTTAATTTTTATTTTTAAAGAATCTTTATTTCAATATCTTTAAATAAATATTTGAAACATGATTTTTTTTTTTATTTTTTTATTTTTTCTTAACATGTTTCTAACAATATTATGTAAGTTTAACTAATAGTTTAACCGCGACATTTTATAAGGATGGATGTTTTACACGCTTTCATAATTACTAATTGAATTATAAAAAATAAATTGTTCTAAAAAAGAAAGAAAAAAAGATATTATATAAACAAAAAGACAAACCCGCTGAGTTTCTTGCCGGATCTTCTCAGTTGTGGTCGTGTTCCGATCCGGTGGTAGTGTAAGAA